>APFE030722845.1:0-44382 GCA_000404065.3 Pinus taeda
TTTTTGTTTTCTTCCAGCAATTTCTTTATGATGTTGATGAGGCTTTTGTTGGAGGATTCGGCCAAGCCATTACCTTGAGGGTAGTAGGCTGTATAGTGGCCCAAGGTAATGTGAAATTTATGGTAGAAGTTGATCATTTTTTTGGATTTGAAGGCAACAGCATTGTCAGTGATCATTTTCTCAGGGCAGCCAAATATGGAAAGGATATTGTCCTCAAGGAATCGGATAATAGTGGAGTCATTGGCTTGCCTACATGGGATGGCTTCAATCCACTTGGTGAAATAATCGGTCACTGTTAAAATCCACTTGTGCTGGCCTAAAGAAGAGGAATGGATTTCTCCAATGAAGTCAAGGCCCCATTGCTGAAAAGGCTTTTCGGTTGAGATGGGCTTAAGGGGCAAAGGCAGAAATTTTCTTTCCCTTCAAAGATTTGGCATTTGTGACATGAAACAACAAATTTATTGATATCTGCAAATAGGGAGGGCCAATAATAACCAGCCCTTAAAATCTTGTCAGCAGTGGACTTCCAGTATAAATGTCCTCCACAGTCTCGAGAATGAAACTCTTTCATGATGTTGTTAGTTTCATTTATAGTTAAACAGTTTAGCAATATGCCTTCTTGATTTCTCCAATATAATGCACCGTCTATGACACAAAACTTTAGAGATTTCATCTTGAAAAATCTTTTTATGGTTCTGGAAAACCCTGGGGGAGCACACAGGTTTAACAATACAAAGCAAATATCAGCATACTATGGCGATTGTCAATAGGTTCACTGATCTGTGGAGTCGCTAGCTCCTGTTCATTGTCCAGTTGGTTAATGTCTAAGGCCTGAAAATTTGTTTCAGACATTAGCTTGGCTAAACCTTGTCCCTTTATCAGCTTGGTGGGTTTTATCTCAATGTCACATTTAAGAATGCTGGCAATCCACTTGCCTCTTTTTCCTTCTAGTCCCTCTTGAGTTAATATGTCTTTTACAACAGAGTTCGGGACATAGGCAATCACATGTGAATATAAAATATAAACTCTGAAGTCTTTTATAGCCTTGACAAGGGCATAGGCTTGCTTCTCCATGATTTCGTATTTCAAGGGTGCATCTCTTATGGCTCGGCTGAAAAATGCAATTGGATTTTCATTTCCTTGATCATCTTTTTGCAAAAGGACAGCCGCTATAGTGTGCTCAGATTCAAAAGAAAAAATGATAAAATCTTTGTCAAATTGTGGACTTGTGAGGACAAGCGTTTGAGTCAAGGCAGCTTTGATACTATCAAAAGCTTTCTTGGTTTCAAGAGACCATCTTACCTTGGCATCCCTTTTTAACATGTTGCTTAACATTCTTATCAATTCGGCTAAATTTGGGTTAAACCTCCTTAGGAAATTGATCTTTCCAAGGAATGCTTGCAACTTTTTTATGTTTCTTGGGTAGGGAATTTGGAGGATGGCTTGGATCCTTTCCGGATCAATTCTGATACCATCTTTTGAAATGATCTGGCCTAACAACTTACCTTCCTCAAGGCCAAACAAGGACTTCTTGGGGTTCAAGGAAATGCCATATTTCCTACATGTCACGAAGATTTGGCTTAAGTGTTTGAGGTGCTCTTGATCAGATTTGGAGAAAGGGGTTAAGTCATCAAGATAGACAACAAGGAATTCATGGATTTCCTTGGAAAATGCAATATCCATTGCCCTTTGAAAGGTGGCACCAGCGTTCTTTAGCCCAAAAGGCATTTTAACATACTTAAATTTTCCCCACGGTGTGGTAAAGGCTGTCTTCTCTTGGTCATCTGGGTGAACAAGTATTTGATTGAAACCTGAAAAGCCATCTAATAGAGAGATTCTAGATGACCCCACTACTCTTTGTAGGATATGTTCCATTTTAGGCAAAGGATAGTGGTCTTTTAAAGAGACCTGGTTTAAGTTTATTAGGTCTATACATAGTATGATGTCCACCGATTTTTCCTTGTGGGGACCAGATTGGACACCCATTCAGAAAATCTGATGGGTGCTATGATACCTACTTCAAACATTTTCTTCACTTCTTTTTCAATGAGGGGAGGGTTAATTCTTCTAAGTTTTTGTTTGAAGGGCCATTGATTTGGTTTTAAGGGGATGGTATGTTGAATCACTGAGGTGTCATAGGGCTTCAAGTCCTCATAACTCCAAGCAAATACATCTTGGAACTCTTCGAACAAATCCACATACTTTGGTTTTTGATCAGGGGGCATATTTTTGGACAACTTAATCATTTTGGGCTTTTCTGCTGTCCCTATATTGTGTTCTTCTATAGCAGCATCTAAAGGCTCCATTTTTGTCTTTTCGGGCACATCATTGTCATCAAACATGTCTTCTAGTGGAGTGAGGCCAGCAGGAAAAAAGTTATCTTTTAGATCAATGAACTCAGCCTCTACTTTGGCTGTTTCCTCTAAATGCATTTGTTTAAGCTCTTCTATGTTTGCATTATAAAAAATAGTTGGGTTAAGGATTTGTTTTGCTGTTGTAGCTGTTACAGCCTACTGATTTTCATTTGTTTGTTGTTGGGAATTGTTCATGGCCTCCATGTCAATGTTTAAATTTGAAAACTCGCCCTCAAGAGTGATGAAATTGTTAATCTGGGCATCATTTTCAAATATTTGCCAATCTTTAATATTGTTAAGGACAGGAGGCCTATGTTTATCTCAGCAGTAAAATGATGATTTGGCTCAAAGGGAAGCTTGCATGTACTAGCAAAAGTGGCTAGGCTGTGTGCATGTATGTTATGGTTTCTAGAAATCTTGGCAAGCTCGGATTCGGTGAAGGAATTGAGTATTTTTGTGGTAGCAATCCTATAGGCCCTCATTCTATTATCATTAGTAACAAAGTTACCTTTGATTTGTTGTATGATTAAATCGGAGTCACCTAGAATGGACACTTTTGTGGCTCCTAGAACTTTAAGCAATTTTAGGCCTAAGAGGAGAGCCTCATACTCTGCCATGTTGTTGGTACATCTGAAATTTAGTCTATAGGCATGGCCTTCTGCATGATTGTCATGTGTATTGTGAATCCATATCCCTGCCCCTGCTCCTAACTTGTTAATAGAACCATCAAACTCCAAATACCATGTGATTTCTTGCTTGAGTTTAGTATTAAGAGTTTCAATCATTTTAGGATTGGAGAAATTTAAAATTTCTGTTTGGGGAGGTTCTTCTTGTTTGTTGGTTGCCTTGACTGTTGTGACCATTTCATGGGCATGGGCAATTGATTCCTCGTTTATGCATGTTTCTAGCTCTAAAGCTAAAGGCTTCTCATTTGTTGGAGGACTGGTGTTGTCATTAAAAAGAATAAATGAATCCATATTAGAATGGATTGAGTAAATTGGAAAATTTTGGGGCTTTTCCTCACTACGTACCATATACTTCATCAACGTTTCCTTGTACAGTCTCTTTGGTTGCCCAAAGACAGAAAGAATGGCATAAGAGAGGTCAAGTTGGAGGGATCCTTGGAGTTTGCTCCCCATGATGTTTAGAGGAGCATGCCATATTTTGTTGGAATGTTAGCAACTACTACATCCATTAGGATTGTCTTGTTGGGAAATTGGACTAAAGACACACAAAGGTCTTTGATTAAGCCTAAAAACTTGACTTGACTTGAGTCAAAGGAGTATAGATCTTTGTAGGGTCTTGCGACATCAAGGTTTAGCTTTTCCATTACAGATTTGGGCATAAGATTGTGTGAGGCACCTGAGTCAAACATAGCATTATGAAGGATTTTTTCATGTATGTGAAAACTGACATAAAAGGGTGGAACAGATCCATATGTTGATTTTGCATTAACTTCCAGACCAAACAGCAGCTCAGGGGTATCATCCAAAACATTTACATCATCCCTGACCTCTGGCATTTGAAGTGACCTTTGAATTTGTTGCCTATAAACATCATGTTTGGCAAGTTCTGAGAGGGGAATGGATATCTTAAGTTTTCCAATCTCTGCTTCTAAATTAAATGGTTTCTCCGAAGGAATCTTTGCGTTAGCAATAGCAGATTTCTACTTTTCAAGAGTATTTTCTGTGTTTTCCTTTTTATTATCTGTGTTATGGTGACTGACCCTTTGAGGTATTTCTGTTTTGGAAAGATTTTTAGGAGTGTTCTTCAAATCTTCTTTTGGAGAAGAAGGAGGTAGAGGCTGATCAATAGAAGGTTGCATGTCTGTTATATCCTCTACAGTCACTTGGTGCGGGTTTGGGACAGAAATATCAGCTGGTTCCTTTATGATGACCTTGCCTTTAATCTTGTTGGGTTGTTTGCTCTCTTTTGTTTTGCTAGGTGAAGGGATATCAATGGTTCTTGTTCTCAGCTTATATTCTTTGTGAACCTCATACACAGCAGAATCATAGCCTTGTTTAAAATCAAAAGACTGCCCAGACTTAGTCTGAAATTGATTTACATCATGGTAGTCTTGATATTCTTGAGTGAGAAAAATCTGTTGCTCATTCTTTGAATCTATCAAATTCATGTGAGTCTATTCTGTGGGCTCACTAGAAGTGGATGCATCTGTGTAGTGTTCTTAGAAAGGAGGTCTTATATCACAGTCTGGGCTAGACCTACCAGCGTTTGTGTTCTAAGTTTTCCTAAAATTTTGGTTCCTTATGGTGTTAGGTTGTTTTCCTTCCCATGATGATTTCCTCTCAAAACTTTCCACTCTATCTCCCAGCCTGTGCATGCCACTGATAATAGCATCTAGTCTCTGGTCTAAGGCTGAGGGTTCTTCCTTAAAGGTAGTTCTTCTCTCGATTCTAGCTCTGTTTCTTTTGGCAATTAGGTTTGCCTCCACACTAACAACAACATTTTTCATCTCTGCAAGGCTTTGAGGGGCTCTTTCCCTTAACTGATAAGCCATATCGGTCTCAAAACCATAAGGGAATTTTTGCAAAGCAAGATCAGGTGGGGGTCTTAAATTCTGTGGTATTGCATTATAAACATTATTAAACCTTGCACAGTAGTCCAAGACAGTCTCTTGAGGGCCTCTTTTGATAGTGTCATATTCAGATAATATGTGCAAGGGGTCTTTCTTTTTCTCCCATCCGTTGATAAATGACTAGTCTAAGGCTTGAGGGTCTACTATGGAATTGGTTGGAGTGCTCTAAACCAAGTCCTGATGTCGCCTGTTAAACTTTGAACAAAAATTTTCATTCTCACACTATCATCATCAATCTCATAACTTTCAAAATAGTCCTACATTTTCTTTGTATGCTGAAGGGCTGTGCAGGCACTTGTGCCATCAAAATAATTTATTTTAGTTTGGTAATCCTAAGGCACAGCCCTGGGATTTGCAGGAAACTGTAAAGGTGCATATCTGTTAGCCATATTAACAGGGATAAGTGGAACAAGAGGGATAAGTGGAACAACTGGAACGACTGGGATAATAGGAGTAGTAGTGGTGGTATGTGTAGTGAGCGGAGGTGTGGAAACGATACTTGGAGAAGAAGATGATCAACAAGGGGAAGTAGGGTTTGAACGAAATAGAACTTTAACAGGGGTTGGAAAACAGCTAGGCTGAACTGTTTTAGGACTAGAAGTAATCAAAACTTCTTGTTGCTCTTGTTTTCTAAGGATCTTAAGGATTATATTGGGATTTTCAAAAACAGCTGGGGGATTTGGGTCCGGATTTGAACTTGTATAACGTGAATGCCTTTTGGGAGCCAACTTCTAGCTTGTTTTTTTTTTTTGGGGATTTTTTCTAACAATATAGGTTAAACAAAAACTTTTTAAAGGCAATATTCTTCCTCAGTGGAGCTTTGGACTGGATTTGTGAGATTATCTGAGGAAGTCCCCAGCGGAGTCGCCATTATGTTAACACTTAGGTTGTCCCTAAACTCCTGAAGGGATACGGCCGAGGTAACCACAAAAAAACCTTTGGACTGGAGCTTCTAGCCCACTTGCAATCAGAGAGGGCTCTCTCTTAATGATTTAGCTTCGTTGATGATGATTTTAGGCTAGTTATTGGGTTCAAGGGGTTTTGTTTGTTTGTGTTTGGATGGAAGGATGATGCTTTCAAGTAGAGAGGCAATGCATAGTGTGATAAGTTTGGAACCATTGGGCATGGAGTCGTGGAGTAGGACTGCTGGTACGTTTTCTTGGTCACAAGAGGAAAGAGGGGCAAGGTAGTTTCTCATGAAACAATACTCAGGCTAAATGAAGATGGATTGAAGGCTAAGGAATGAAAGGCAACAAAGAATCTCTCAATCAGGTTAGCAGAGGGAAGATAAACAAGCCCTACCTGGGAGCAGCTAAGAATTCCCAGATAACAGTCATTCATATGGGAAATAGAGCAAATATGAGCCAGAAGGAATCCATATTTATGCCTAAATCAAGAGGAAAACATTAAGAAGCCACAGAGACTAAGCAGAGAGTGCAGGTAAGCAAATTCTAAACCAGACTTTTGTTATGTGACTTAAGCATATGTGAAATTGAAACAACAGAGGTAAGGAATACTTATTGATTCATAAAACAGCACAAGATTTCCATCATTCACTCTTCAGAAACATTAACCACACATTAGACAGTCCATTCTCCAAGCTTTCAACAATCTTTGATGATGTAAAACATATCAGGTACAGAGCGAGTCTCTCTTGGAGTTCTTTGCAAACCAACTGGTCAACCAAGAACAACCACCCTCATTACATTGTTCAGGGCTGTCTTTATAGGCAAAATATCTAAAAGTATTTATTACAGCTGACCTAAACAGGTCCGCGGGAAAAAGCTTTTTAAACCTAAACTTGTGCTGAAATTAAATGCAAGTAAATATCTATCGAGTTATGCCGGAGGCAGCTGGATCAAAATGAATTAATATGGTGTCCTTGGTGGTTTGATGCACTGTTTCTGCAATCACTGTGCTTTGAGCATTGCAGCACTGCCTTCATGTGTCTTCATACATTGTTTTTGCAAAGTCTGGGCTTTAAATCACTTGAATTGCCATCCTTAGGCAGTTCAGTTGCTACTGAGTGGCATTGGATCTCATTAAATCTGATATGAATCGGCTTTAATTGCCTTTAACTCTGTTCTGGTATTCATTGACTTTGTTTGGATGGTCTTTAATGCTCCTCTGCTTTGATGTTAAGTTCTCCACTGATATTGATGACTCATACACTTTGCCGCAACACTGATACTCTTTGACATGCAATTTGGCTTCATTTCTGCTTTGATACTCTTTAATACTTGAATCGGGACTCTCTCTCTCTGCTGATATGCTAAAAACTATTAAATCACCCCTTTTCTTCCCTTTCGAGGCAAAAACGATTGCTAAAAATAAAGATTCCCCATTTTGGCATATTTCCTGTAGCGATGCGCGATTTTGAATTCGGGCTTCCGTTGCATCGATTTCGCATTTGCGTGCTTTTCTAGAGGGTGATGTCAGCGGTACGGCAGATGACTTCAGCATGACGTCAGCAAGGTGATGTCAGCGAGGTGATGTGGCAGTACGGCAGGGTGATGACATGGCAGTACAGTGGTAGTGATGTGGCATAGGACACGGTGGCAGGAGGTCGACGCAAGCTGATGACCTGGTGAAGGTACAACATAGTGGCAAGGTGACCTGGTGGGGTGACGTGGCAGGGTGACCTGGCGATGACGTCATACAAGGGAGGGCAGTTTCTAGTTTGCGGTGCACTGCTTTTATGCAGAAGCGGTTTCGGAAGGGGGGGCTGTCATGCGGAAAGAGTTATTTTTGCAGACAAACCTAACCTCCCTAGGAGTCTAAGACTCTCTAGTGACAAACAAACCAAACAAGAGCAATCCTTCTCTAAACATACATTATTCTATGAGAAACCATGTGTTTTCCGATCTTACCTTAGGTCCAACGCTTGTTGTAGCAGTCCAGCCTTGCTGATCCAGATGAGCTCCTCCTTCACTTTAAGACCTGCATACATTAACAAAGCAAACGATTACATAACACCTGAATATTCATCATAAAACAAAGCATATTCATCACATAGACCAAGGAGTACATGAAATAATTCATTAACAACAAATCATTGAGAAGAATGGACTTATTTGTATTAAGGAAACAAAAAGGAACCATTACAACCTGAGCCTTGGTGTTGTGCAAGCTCCTCCCAGGGTCCAACAAGAGATTTCCTCTACTTTGACAAGCTCACCCACTTCCAATATGGCAACAAGAAAGGATGGTAATCTCTCCTCACAAGTTAACAATGGAAGTCCTAATTCCAGCAGCATCTACCCTTTGGAATGTTCAGCTTTCAACCTCCCCTCCTCTGGCCCAAGGCCTGTATTTATAGTGTTCTAGAGGAAGTTATTCAGTTCCAACATCAATGGGATACTCCCTCTTTTGGATGGGGTAGCTCCTCTCTTGATGGGATAAGTTCCTCTATCATAGGAGTGCATGAACCATCTGGAGGCGCTCAATACACGTCAAACACTCTTCTAGAAGGCTCTAGAAGTGACCACAAGTAACTTTTTAAAGATGAAACTCACGCTTTTTGACCTTTACAGGGGTACGCACCCAACCTTTAGCTTACAGAGCATACAAGTATGCAGGTACAGTGTGTTTGGAGTGCGTACACGCAGGCAAGGTAGAGAGAACCTGCGTACCCAGAGATAAACATGTTTTTAAGTGACTTTCTCTCTTTTTGAAGTTTTTGACATGAAGAGCAGAGGTATGGGGCTTGACAAAGAGGACAATATGGCTATTGATGGGGCCATATAACTGCAGATAGTCAAGGTGACAAAATTCAGTGTAACAATATGAAATGGGTGAAACTTCGGCAACAAAACAAAATGCAAAATAAGAACACAAAATTCAAGAAAATCTTAAGCAAGACATATATGAGCTGGAGGTTCTTAACAAATACTTAATTCAAGAAAGGGAAGCAGTAAAAGTTCAGAATGAGATACTCATAACCCAAAATGATAATATACTTTTACACCTATTTCATTGGTACACGAAGAATAATAAACATAAGGTTCAAAACAAGTTTCTCAAAAATAGAGTCGAAGGGTTATAGGGAAGAATTCTTATGAAGAAACCAAGGCCCACTTTCAGCATTAAAAAGAAGAAAGCAAGCACTAGTCTGGATGTGCTTGCACAGGCTTCATAGATCATTCACTAAAAAGGAAAAGAAGAGAAATTTTGAATTTTTGGTGCATGAGGACATGCAAAACCTTTGGTGTGGGGGAATGTTGAAGTCTGGAATTGTTTCTTTCTTACTATCCTTTTTTCCCTCTCATTTCACCTTCTTATCACCATTTAATAGCAATTTCAGCATGTTCAAGGTCAATTCCAACTCTTAAAAAGGTATTCAGTATCCATAATTAGAATCTATGCTTTTTAATGAATTATAATGAAAATATTCTTACAATGACAAAATCATAAACATTTTTCAACTAATATTGGTTTCCGTAGCAATATTCATCATTAGACAGATTTCAACACTTCAAATAAAGGATGATGACTAGCTAGAGATGACAATTTTCCACCACCAGATAACAATGTATCAGCATAAATTGGCAAGCTACAAGGATTGAGATATCTATAATTCAAACTCTGAAAATCATGTGTAGTGATTAAGTAAAAGCGGTGGAGGAATAGAACAACATCAACCGAGCAAGATTAAAGACCTATTTAGCTGATTGATTTTGGATCGAGATGAATCTCGTATGAACTTCTCTTTCAATAGAAATTCATAAATATATTAAGACTCAAATTCAATCTATCTCGTAGATGTCAAAATAGCTCATGTCATGTCGGCATAAAACTCTTAAAATAATTTTATGAAATATGTATAAAGGTTGTAAGTCGAGACCTGAGATAAGTTTTTCGAATATTAAATTTTGTAGTTGTTTCACTGTGAAGATCGATGATACTTTATTCTAGCTTAATATAAGGTACTTTGTTCTCAATGCGTGCGTGAATATCTTGTGATTACTAGCTGACCTGCACTCATGGGAGGGCCACCTATTGAGCTGTGAGGTTTTGTTTATAGTTTTTTTTTTTTTTGCATTGCTCATTTTTAGTATTATAGTTTCTTTAAGAATTTGTTTCCATTGTAATTACATTTCTGATAATTCTCATTTTTATTGCAGAGTAATCATAAATAGAAAAACACTAAAAATATTTCAATTATTGAATGCATCTTCTTTCCAACACTTGATCACTTTGTAGCTTAATTTGATTTATTAATTGTTGATGAAACACTCTTTAGAGGCTAAAAACGCACACAAGTAATCATTCTCAAGTTTTAAGGATTTTCATTTCATTTTCTGTAAGTAGGAATTAGATCCTTTTTATTGCAGATTCTCTTTCATGCAATCCGTATAGAATTTCCTTACTACAATTTAGTATAAAAGTTTATTTCTACAAGTTAGTGTAAAATGCTTTGAATTCTGCAAAATAGAATTAGATTTTTTCTTTCTTGAATTTTGGTTTCTAAGCATTTTCCTTTGATATAATTAGAAGAAAGCTTGAATTCTACAATTTAGATAGATTTTCAAATTCTGCAAAGAAGTGAATTCCAATTCAGTTAATTAGGATTTAATATAAATTTGGATTGAAAGAACATGTGTGTAATTATTCTCCAAATTGTGTGCATACTTATAATTAGTTTCATTTCCATAATCAATTAATTCACAAAAAGAATCCTGGCATATATAGTGCACATACATTTCACAAGTACACAAATCTTGGTTGACAATTAATGAAGTAAATTAAGAGAAATTAATTTACCAAACACATGTGAAGTTTCTTCATGAGGTTCATTATCTAGGTACAGATGCCCACACCCTCTTCCCTGTGGATGATGACAGTGGGTATGTTCATTCAATGTGTTTCTCTCAAGCCCTTGTCCTTGCAATTCAATTCAATTTGATATTTAGTTGGAGAAGAGTATCTAAAATGATGTCTTGGGTTAGAAGGGAAATATTCCATGAAATTTGGGAGGAAAGAATTAATTTTTCTAATGGATTGTCTAAATATAGTAATATTTTCCTTGTCTGTTATGGAATTTTACTTTCTGGGATGTGCATGTATTTGGAGTCTGAGCACTGGAATTTAGTCTTCATTTCCTGCATGGATGATTTTGTCTATTATATTTTATTTTCATTGTACCTATTTTCCTTTAAGACAAGGGGTCTCCTACGAAAGGATACACCTGACTAGATTTTGTGGTGTATCTCAAGTGGGCTAAGGGAGCCATTGGTTGAGGCGTTCATTGTATCTTGACATACCCAACTGATAATCATGGGAAAAAAAATTAGTTTATATCCTTAACGTTTATAGTTATAATGGAATTTTGTTGTGGCAAATTTATTGGTTTAAAATCTCAATGTGTGTGTTAGGACCTTAAACTAGTTAGTCGCCTCAAGTTGGAGGTCTTCGCACTCAATTTTAAGCTATCATATCACCTTCATGGTTGGAAGAGTTGCAACATGACACATCCTTCCTATGGAAAAGACACCTCGTCAAGGGAAGATCGGGGGAGGAACCAAACTATTCGTCAGTGATGGGGAGGAAACCAACCCCAGCCACGACTAGTTAGGGGACAAGGCCATAAATCTACCTTTGACCTTATCCGTGAATCTATTCATACCTATCAGACTGGTACACAACCTTAGATCTGCCAGTTAATCTCTAGTTGGGTAGCAGATGTAAAATAACAAGCAGCTAGCATGGACTTGGATGTGGAGGAATGTTGAGACCTAATGTCGGACTGTAACAGCCCTAGTGAAAATTCCATGTAATAAATGTTAAAAATAATAACCACGGATGACTAGGACATTATTCCAAGCTAAATGTTGGGCAATACATCCTAGGGGGTGTTCATTTGATTGTTTATGGCTAAGGAAATGGGAAAAAGCAATGGCTAAGGCACTAAAAGGCATTTTGGCAAAATTATTTATGAAAATAATGGAAATTGGGAGAAAAGGAAGGTAAAAGGTCATAGGTTACATGTGAGGAGGAAAATGAAGAAAATAGAGGCCTCATTCATAAAAAGGCTTCTAAGAATCAGTTGGTAACCTTTTGTTAGTTTATCTATGGAGCTCTCTCATTATTCCCTCTCTCTCTCATACTCTTGGACACTTATATTTTTCTTGGAGCACTTTGGCATTGGAGCACTTAGAGTTTTCTTGGAGAACTTCAGCAAGAGGAAGCAAAGATCAAGCAGGGAAAGGTAGGATCAAGTGGCTACAACAGGCTTCATTGCAGGTATCAACTTGCATGTGTATTTTCTTTGCTATATTTGGCATGCATAGGATTGCATGTGTTTCTTTTCTACCATGGCATGGGTTTTTCCAAGTGTGACAGTACTTTCATCCTAGCCTTGCCATTTTCCTGATATCTTTGATGAGATGGGTTCTCTCATTCATTTTGTGGGGGATGGCCAGATTGGATTCAAAGCTAAGTGGGGTGGATCTCCGAATTGACAAACACATGGTGGTAGTGGTCCTTGAACCAGACTAAGGATGCACAAAGCCACTGGCCTAGTAACCCCTAAACCACACTGTGGGTTGCGTTAATGCCAAATTATGTGCCTCGGTGGGCCTAGGAATCCTTGTTGGTGAATGGCGGGATATACGGTAAAGCTAAGAGGTGGATTTTCTCTCCGTTGGGCCTAGTGATTCTGGGATGGAATGCATGGTAAAGCCTGGAGAGTATGTCTCGGTGTAGGGCATAGTGATCCCTTGATCAAACTGGGGATGCATGGTAAATCCTGAGATACTAGGAGGCACTCAAATTCCTCACAGTGTAGGTGTAAAACTCCGATGGTATCCACATTGATTGGTGTTTTTGATGTGTTCTATGAGTCCCACATTCATGCTTGGAATATGGCATGGGGGTGATTGCCTGAAGAGAAACTTGACTCAGCCAATCTATGGTCGTGTGGAACATGGTAGTCCCATCATTGGTAGGTCCATTGCATTTATTAATGAGAAATTTATCCCCTTGATTTTCATGTGTAAAGGTACTGATATATATATGGATTTTGATGGCTAATATGTCCATTGTATTTCTATTCCTATTATGCTGGTTATATGTACATTTTATGGCAACGGCTATGTTTGGCTCTCAGCATGTTTTTACTTGTGTTTGAATGGATATTGTATTTATGACCTAATAAGTAATAAGGTAGCAAAAGACATGAGGAAATAATGGTTCATGGCGATTCTCAGATAAGTATGAGATCTCTACACTTAATTCTATTGTTTACACTTGTAGGTTACATGTTGTTGATATGTTTGATGAAATACTTGTCATGGCTAGTAGGGGTCCAGTTATGATTTTGTTCATATTATTGCGTTTGTATCCTTGTTACCTTGTACCCTTACCAATTCTAAACGATCATTCCATTCTAGGCAATGTCTTGGGCTGTGGGTCGAAAAAGGTGGCTCAAATCTCGGAATGTTAGCATTAGTGCTAAGACTAACTCACCTAGGCAGTGTCTGGGAAGCATTGTAAAGCACCTAGGCAGTGTCTGGGGAGTGTTAGTCCTGAAAATAACTCACCTGGGTAGTGTCTAGGGAGCGTTACCCTTCCCTTAAGTCTCTCAAACAACAGTAGGAACCAGGGACAGGCAGTCTGAGTGGCTGACTTGTCTTCTGAAGGTTATGTGGATGATGTTGGATGACTATGTGATGTTCTATAGATTTCATTTCCTTAAAGTCACCAAGGAGGTTGAATCTTATCATAGTGGCCTCTCGTCACATGTTTACACCGGTTGGCCAGTTGCTTGGGTAGATGTGGGAGGAGGGTGTTACAGAATGCTATCAGAGCATGGTTCAACTCTCTGAATGAATGGGTTGAATGTATGTTATTCATGCATGCATGTTAGTTGCATGTGTTTCTCTTACACTTATATACTTGTTTCATTTGCTTGACGATGGACTAGGGTTGTATTGTGGTTATCATGGAGAATTTGATATTGATTTCATGAAGTATATCTAAAATGGGCATGTGACTAATTGTGTATGGATTATATGTCACTTACATGTTTATTTCATGATACCTACTTACATCCTTGTATGTTAGGTTACATTTTTTTGAATATTTTGATTACATGCCTCTGCCTTGTAGGTTGATTACAAGAACTAATTGGTTATGTTCGACTACATGCATTTATGCATAGGTGTTGTTGAGTTGGCATTGCTTATGCATATTTTCGATTGCATGTGGCAATGTGTATAGTGGAGTAAAGGTTGATTGTCATTCATGAGGTCACAACATGCATTGTTGATATGGCCTTGCATTGATGACTAGACCCTAACTAGAGTGATGTTTATATGTTGATATATTTAATTGGAAATGTCTATATGTTGTTATGATTATGTTATACATGTATCACACTAGTTTGGTGCTCTTGTAGACAAGGTATCCTCCCCAAGCTATACTAAGGTACATTGATTATTTTGATTTTTTTTATCTAACATATTATGCCTTGCAAGAAGAAATATCAAATGGCTAGCAAGATGGTTGACTATAGAGACTCTCCCTACAAATCCGAAGATTAGTATTGTGTTGGACCTCCTCTCACTTGGCAGTTACATTGAGAAGTTTAAAGGAAGAGATAAGGAGTTGTAAGGAAGATAATGATAGAATCATACAGCCATGAGAAAAGTTAGCAGAGGTGAATGCAGTGATACTTCAAAGCTTGTCAGATTTGCAGAGACAAGGACCACTATGGATGAACCATGAGAAGGAAGATAAATCTAATGGGGCATATGGTAGCAAATCGCATGATTGTTACCAATCAGATAGAGAGGACAAAATCCGAGATGGAAGATTGTTGGAAACTCTAGAGAGGAGAAGGGATAGACCCAGGTATGATTATAGTTCTGATTCAGATAGGAACTATGATCTTCATCGGTATCATCCTTACAAAAGGAATGATAGGGGGTACTTGCCAGATGAATTTAAGAAATAAAAACCAACCAAAGGATGCAGAGGCTTGGATACTTGGCATGAACAAATTCTTTGAGTTGCATGAGTACACAGATAGCATGATGGCTCAGATAGCTGTCTTTAGCTTGAAAGGTAAAGTAGACATCTAGTGGGAAGATGTTAAGTGAGTTAGAGACATCGGGACAGATGACTTATGTTGGCAGGAATTCAAGAGGATTTTCAGGAAGAAGTACTCGTCAGAAAGGTACTACGACAGCAAGGCTAAAGAGTTCTATGAGTTAAGGATGGGTTCAATGATAGACGAAGAGTATACAACCAAGTTTCTTGAGTTATTGAGGTATGTACCATATCTTACTAATGAGAAGGCTAAGGTTCAGAGATTTGTCAGTGGCTTGCCATTAGCATTTAGAGATTGAATTGAGTATGATGAGCCTCAGTCACTGGAGGAAGTCATTGGGAAACTGAAGCATTGCTATGAGCAATCAAAGCGTAAGAATGAATCTCAGTAGGGATGGAAAGGAAAAGACAAAGGTAGAGGTAAATGGCAGCCTAAGAGGACAAGGCCTCAATGTGCAGATGGGAAGGAAAATGTGGCACCACAAAAGAGATTTAATGAAGCCAGACAGGGATATGGGCCACAATAATAGTAGAAGAAGCATAGAGGTGAGGGCACTAGTTGGTTGGAGTGTTAGACATGTGGTGAATAACACCTTAGGAGAGATTGTCTGCAACATCAGGGTGGAAAGCCTAACATATATAGTGCACAGGAGGCATAGACTATTAGGGATGTTGGCCAAAGTATTCCACGTATCTATGCAGTAGTGGAGAATGGGAAAGAAAAACACCAAGAATTTACCATTGAGATGGACGATAAGCTTCGTGATCAAGTTATTTCTATTTTAATTGATCCTGGATATAATTATAGCTATGTTAGTCCTAACTTGGTGGATAAGTGTGGTTTGAAGAAGGAGTCGCATGCAGAGTCTTGGTTAGTGCAGTTGGCTACAGGTACGAAGAAGCGAGTTCATAATTGGGTAAGAGCTTATGCATTTGATTTGAATGGTATGCCTACAACAGCACATTTGAATGTATTATCACCAGGTTCATACATTATTTTATTGGGCATGGATTGGTTGTACCTTCATAGAACCAGCGTTGATTGTTATGACAAAGCTATTGAGTGCATTGATTACAATGGGGAACCAAGAATCTTGCAAGGTAAGAAGAAATCCACATCAGTTAGGATGGTGAAAGCTATGCAAGCAAAGTGAAGCCACAAGAAAGGGTGCAAGCTATTTTCCATACACATTTCTAGTGATAAGGGTAAGGATCCTGAGGTTGCATATGTATTGAACAGGTACCCAGTATTGTAGCATTTCAAGGATGTATTTCCTGAGGACATTACAAAGCTTCCACCTCACAGGGAGGTAGACTTTTCAATTGAGTTAGTGCCAGGGGAAACTCTAGCATCAAAAGCACCTTACAGGATGAGCACACCTGAGTTAGTTGAGTTAAATTTGCAGCTGAAGGATATGTTGGAAAAGGGATACACTAGGCCAAATGTATCACCTTGGGACGCACCGGTCTTGTTTGTGAGAAAGAAAGATGGTACCCTCAGATTATGCATTGATTACAAGCAGTTGAACAAAGTGACTATCAAGAACAGATACCCTTTGCCGAGGATTGATGACTTGTTCGATCAGTTGAAGGGAGCAGCAATGTTCTCGAAGATTGAATTGAGATTTGGATATCATCAGGTACACATCAAAGAGGAGGACATATACAAGACTACGTTCATGACCAGGTATGGGAATTATGAGTTTGTTGTTGTTCCATTTGGCTTAACTAATGCTCTAGCTACATTCATATGTTTGATGAATAGTGTGTTGTGCCCATATTTGGATAAGTTCATTATTGTGTTCATTGATGATATATTGGTATATTCTAAAAATGAGGAAGAGCATGCAGAGCACTTAGCAGCAGTACTGAGGTTGTTGAGAGAGCATCAATTGTATGCTAAGCTTAACAAATGTAGCTTCTTTCAGAAGAAGGTACACTACTTAGGGCATGTTATCTCCAAGGAGGGCATTTCAGTAGATCCAGAGAAGGTAAGGGCCATCAAGGAGTGGGTAGCTCCTAAGAATGTGGATGAGGTGATATCTTTCATGGGTTTGGCAAGCTATTATAGGAGGTTCATTAGGAACTTCTTGCAAGTTTCTTATCCTATTACATCATTCCGGAGGAAAGGTAAGAAGTTTGAATGGACCACAGAGTGTGAGACTAGCTTTGAGCAGCTTGAGTTACTGACACATGTACCAGTGCTACAGATTGCAGATCCAGACAAAGAGTTTGTAGTGTGTATAGATGCTTGCAAGAGAGGGCTTACTGGAGTCCTTATGCAGGATGGGCAAGTGGTATGTTATGAGTCCCAAAAAATCAACAAGCACGAGCAGAACTACCCAACACATGATCTCAAGTTGGCAACGATTATACATGCATTGAAGATGTGGAGACACTGTCTTCTTAGCAGGTGGTTTGTGCTTATGAGTGATCACATTGGGCTAAAGTATTTGTTTGACCAACCAAATCTAAATGCCGGGTAGGCTAGAAGGTTGGCCACAATTAGCAAGTTTGACTTCGAGATTAGGTACATCAAAGGCAAGGAAAATAGGTTGGCAGATGCTCTCAGCATATGGGTACAAGTACATCATTTAGCAGCTATGAGCTCCTGTGGGACAGACTTACAAGATAGGATCTTGCAGGCAGGATAACAGGATCTCAGGTATATGGAGATCATGCATAGGTTGCAGTAGAGTACAGGTAAAGGTACAGGTGATAGTACAAGTATAGGTACAGGAACAGGTGATAGCATAGGTAGTAGAGTACAGGTATAGGTACAGGTGCACAGGACTTGGATCCTTGTCTTACAGTAGATGGGTTGGTCAAGTTTCGAGACAGGATATATGTACCGGATAATAGTGAACTCAAGAAGGTGATCTTGAGGGAATTTCATGTGAAACCTTATTCAGGTCACCCAAGTTATTATAAGACACTTACAGTGGTGAAGTGATATTACTATTGGCCGAATTTGAAGAGGGATGTAGCAGAGTTTGTGGCAATATGTTTCAACCGTCAGCGAGGGAAAGCAGAGTGCAAACATCCACGTGGAATACTACAACCAATTGTTATTCCCAAGTGGAAATGGAAGGTCATTTCCATGGATTTCATCATGAGGTTTCCAAAGACAGTGAAGCAACATGATTCCATCATGGTAATTGTGGATAGGTTAACAAAGGTTGTACACTTTGTTCTGGTGAAGTCTACATTCTCAGCTAGTGATGTGGCACAAGTATTCATCCAAGACATGGTTAGACTACATGGTGTTCCAAATAAGAACGTGTCAGATAGGGATGCAAAGTTCACTTCCAATTTTTCGCAGGAGTTATTTGCGAGATTGGGCACCGAGTTGGCCTTCAGCACAACTTATCATCCTCAGACAGATGGAAAGACAAAGAGGGTCAAAAGGATATTGGAGGACATGTTGAGGATGTATGTGATGCATCAACAGAGGAACTGGGAAGAGTATCTCCCTTTGGTCAAGTTTGCATACAAAAATGGTTATCAGGAGTCACTGAGGATAAGTCCCTTCAAGGAATTGTATGGGCGGAGTTGTAATGCTCCCATTAGTTGGCGTGATCTGGTTAGTCAGGCATTGATTGAACTAGATATGTTGTTTGACATGGAAGAGGAGATGTAGGTGATCAAGAAAAACCTTAAGGCGGCACAATATAGGCAGAAAAGTTATGCAGACAGGAATAGGTTGTTCAAGGAGTCCCAGGTCGGGGAACAAGTGTACTTGCACATCAAATCGAAGAAGATTTCCTTGCGGATTGGCTCATGTGCCAAGCTAGCACCACAGTTTTGCGGACTTGCATTGCCTTCGACAGTGAAATTCCATGATGTTTTCCATGTATCTTTTCTTAGGAAGTATGTTAAGTATGTTGATCACGTGATTGACTAGTTTGTATTGCGGGTGGAACAAGATGGAGAATTCCAGCTGAAGCCTCATTGTATATTACAGAAAAAGGTGCTCATGCTCTGGAACCGAGAAATAGAGAAAGTTAAAGTGCAATGGAAGCAATTTGGGCTCGATGAAGCTACATGGGAGATGGCGGATCAGATGCAGGCCATGTATCCTTCTTTGTTTTCCATTTGAGGCAAAGCAGCTTGATATGGTGATTTGGTGGTTGCTTATGGTTGTTTGGTAGTTGCTTTATGGTGGTTTGGTACTTTCTTATGATGGTTTGGTATATGCTTTATGATGGTTTAGTAATTTCTTTATGTTGTTTAGAATATGCTTTATGGTGATTGATACATGCTTTATGTTGGTTGATACATGCTATATGATGTTTTGATATATGTCCTATGATGTTTTGATATACACTATATTATGTTAGTATATATTTGATATATGTTTGGTATATGATTTGGCATATGTTTTGGTATATATATTTTGATGATGTTGTTATGTGTACACTTGTGTATGGATGTAAATACTGTAACGAGTTGTGTTATAAAGTTCCACTAGGCGGTATGGGTGTTATGCTATTATGCTATCATGTGGTTATATTATCATGATGTCATGATGACATATGAGTTTTTCTTGAGCAGTATGATCATTATAAATATCGTAATGGGTTGTGTTATAAAGTTCCACTATGTAGTTTGTTGTCATGTTTTCATGATGTTATGTCCTAAGCAGATATTTCATTGTAAATACTGCGTCGAGCTGGGTTATAAAGCTCCAGGAATAGTATATCTTCTTTTAACAGGTTGTTGAGGTATATGTGTGATTGAACACCAAGGATGGTGTTCCCCCAAGGGGGAGGGTTCTGTAACATCCCTGGTGAAAATTCCATGTAATAAATGTTAAAAATAATAACCATGGATGATTGGGACACTTATTTCAAGCTGAATGTTGGGCAAGACATCCTAGGGGGTGTTCATTTGATTGTTTATGGCTAAGGAAATGGGAAAAGGAAATGGCTAAGGCATTAAAAGGAATTTTGGCACAATTATTTATGAAAATAATGGAAATTAGGAGAAAAGGAAGGTAAAAGGTCACAAGTTGATGTGAGGAGGAAAATGAAGGAAAATAATGGAAAATGAAGAAAATAGAGGCCTCATTCATAAAAAGGCTTCTGAGAATCAGTTGGTAACCTTTTGTCAGTTTAGCTTTGGAGCTTTCTCATTATTCTCTCTCTCTCTCATACTCTTGGACACTTAGATTTTTCTTGGAGCACTTTGGCATTGGAGCACTTATATTTTTCTTTGAGAACTTTGGCAAGAGAAAGCAAAGATCAAGTAGGGAAAGGCAGGATCATTTCAGGTTTCATCTTGCATGTTTATTTTCCTTGCTAGATTTGGCATGCATGGGATTACATGTGTTTCTTTTCTATCATGGGATGGGTTTTATGAGGTGTAACCGTATTTTCAGCCTATCCCTTCCATTTCCTAATAGCTTTGACGAGACGGGTTTTCTCATGCATTTTGTGGGGGATCGCCGGATTGGATTCAAAGCTGAGTGGGGTGGATCTCCGAAATTGACAAACACATGGTGGTAGTGGTCCCTAAAACAGATTGAGGATGCACTAAGCCACTGGCCTGGTAACCCCTGAACCAGACTATGGGTTGTGGTAAAGCCAAATTGTGTGCCTCGGTGGGCCTAGGAATCCTTACCAGTGAATGGAGGGATATACGGTAAAGCCAAGAGGTGGATTTTCTCTCAGTTGGGCCTAGTGATTCTGAGATGGAATGCATGGTAAAGCCTAGAGATTATATCTCGATGTAGGTCCTAGTGATCCCTAGATCATACTGCGGATGCACAGTAAAGCCTGAGAGACTAGGAGGCACTCAAATTCCTCACGGTGTAGGTGGAGAACTCTAGTGGCATCCACATTGATTGGTGTTTTTGATGTGTTCTATGAGTCCCACATTCATGCTTGGAATATGGCACGGGGGTGATTGGCTGAAGAGAAACTTGGCTCATCCAATATATGGTCAGGTGGAACGTGGTAGTCCCATCACCGATTGGCTCATTGCATTTACTAATAAGAAATTCATCCCCTTGATTTTCATGTGTAAAGGTACTGATATATATATGGATTTTGATGGCTGATATGTCCATTGTGTTTATGTTCCTATTATGCTGGTTTTATGTACATTTTATGGTAGGAGCTATTTTTGGCTCTTAGTATGTTTTGACTTGTGTTTGAATGGATATTGTATATATGACCCAATAAGTGATAAGGTAGCAAAAGACATGAGGAAACAATGGTTCATGGCAATTCTCAGATAAGTATGAGATCCCTACACTTAATTCTGTTGTTTACATCTGTAGGTTACATGTTAATGATATGTTTGACGAAATGACTGTCATGGCTAGTAGGGGTTTGGTTATGATTTTTTTCATATTATTGCTTTTGTATCCTTGTTACCTTGTATCCTTACCAATTCTAAGTGATCATTCCATTTTGGGCAGTGTCCTGTGATGTGGGCCGAAAAAGGTGGCTCAAATCCTAGAATGCTAGCATTAGTGATGAGAATAACTTGCATGGCAGTGTCTAGGAAGCGTTATAAAGCACCTGGGCAGTGTCTGGGGAGCATTAGTCTTGAAACTAACTCGCCTGGGAAGTGTCTAGGGAGTGTTACCCTGCCCTTAAGTCTCTCAAACAACAGTAGGACCCAGGGACGGGCAGTCTGAGTGGCTGACTTGTCTTTTGAAGGTTATGTGGATGATGTTGGATGAATGTGTGTGATGTTCCATAGATTCCATTTCCTTGAAGTCACCAAGGAGGTTGAATCTTATCATAGTGTCCTCTTGTCGCATGTTAACCCCAGTTGGCCGGTTGCTTAGGTAGATATGGGAGGAGGGTGTTACATGGACCCTAAACACTCCAAAGGTTGGTCCTCTCAATACAAATAGAATGTTTATATTTACTGGTTGCTAAATAATATTGTGGCTAAATCCATAGTGACACCTTCAGTTGGCCCTTCCAATACTGATCCTCAACTTCAGGAAATTCATAAAGAATTTCATCTCATACAATTCCATATTCAGTAACAGAATGCCCACCTCAGCCACATAAAGAAGAATATTCCATGCCTCCCTCATACGGAATTTCCCGACTCTAGTGTAAAAGACCCAATACCTATGGACAATTCTGATGAATAACAACATGATTTTCATAGTTTGGCTTTTTATTTTTTCATTGTATATATGAAGGTTTTAAATATTTTGATATCATGTCTTATTAATCTACACACTAGGAGAATTGAGGATAATCAGACATATATAGTTATGATAGACAGTCTCAAACATTTTTATTTTTAAATGGCTTATAATGCGATAAGGTGGCCAACAGACCTGGTTTCCCAATGGGAGGGTTGAGGCCACGTAACCATCTGAATATGGATGTAACATGCATATTTTTGTTGAAAATGAATGAAAAAATTCTTGCCAAGCTTACAAAAAAAAATTGGAGATCATACATGAAAGTAAAAGTGACCTCCATTGACAAGAGATTTTATAGGGTATTTTCCCATCCTTTTGGTCATTCAACTCCTTGTGAGATTGTTCTCCATATTGAACTTCTAAAGATGAATCTTGATGTGGTAGAGAGGAAGCCCATTGAAACCCATTACTTTCATAATTATCTTCATTGTCACCTTTACAAAACATAATCTTAGGTTACAAAATCAAAACTTGAACTGAAAACCCATCAACCAAAAAAACCAAAACCAAAAATACAATGTGAGCAAGAGAGTGGAAATATTTCTATTAGGGCCAGCAAGCTAATTGAAAACAATGACAAAGTTTTCATGTAGTTCAATAGTCCATTGTAGCCTAGGTTTAGGGTCAGTGGTTAGAACCATGGTAGCATCTTCAAAATAAACCTATATGATCATGTTATTTTTTCTTGTTCTCTTATTGTTGTTGGTATGTGTTTGAATCATAGTCACCAAGTTCAATTTAATCGATAGAAAAATTTGAATATCTGTCAAATCATTCTTTCATTGAATTTTCCTTAAAAAAATTGATTCATTTTATGATACAAAGACGATATAGGTTGGATACATCAAATCGAATGAGGGGGAGATTAAAAAAAAATTATCCTTTACCCAAACCATAAAAAAATTATGAATATATTTCCACTAATATTCCTCATGTCCCAAAGAGAGGGAGTAGTCAACAAGATAAGCTAAAGCAATAGGCACCCTTACTTATATTACAAGTAGATTTGATAAAATTTTAAAACATTTGGGTGAATTTTTTTGAAGTATATTGGTGAATTTTTTTCAAATTGAAAAAAATTGAATCTAATTATTTTCGTATCATATCGTATTTGAATCATAATTCAAATTTGAACTTGGCAACTATGGTTTGAATCCCCTCAGCTCATAATCACTAAAATATTTTCCATTTCTAGTTCCTAGAGATTTCATGTTTCTTTTCCAGTTTGAGCCTCAAAGGTTCAATTCCATCCTCATCAATCACATGAACAATGAATCTAGTGAACGAGGTAACATTTGGGCCTCATAAATATCCTTAGCCTACATGAGGACTAAGTGGATATTTTTTATTTTATTTTTCTCATTATATATATATATATATATTATATATAATTCCATGTATTAAAAAATGATTAATTTAATCAAATCAATTTAACTTATTGAACATATTTAATATAATATTAACATTAATATCAAATTAAAATAAAATATAATTAGATTTAATTAATTAACATTAATATTAATAATTTAATGAATTAATTAATATTGCAAATTGGAAGAATCTGAAGCTAAGGAAAGTAAGGTAGTTGACTGATAGGGCATCATAGTGTTCGCATAGCTAGCAATGGGAGAGGATTTAGTATATCCATGAGGAGTTGTTATGTGTCAATAATATTTGTTTACAAGCATAGTTAAAAGAAAAAGTTACCCCTGTCATTTTGTATATGTATATGAGCCAAGTAAGAGTTGAGATTTTCCTAACTTGCACTAATGATCCTTGTGGGTCATGCAGATATTTAACCAATTCATAATGGTAAGGAGTGATGAAAAAAAGGCTATGGAGGGTTGTCTTAAGGACCACCTCCACCAGAACCAACCTTTCCATCACTGTAGTTGGATTTCATGTTGCACTTCCTAGAGGAAATTAATGAAGCATTAACAAGGCCTCAAACAATTGAGGAGGAAGTAGAAATCCCTCCATCAAAGGAAGGAAGCCCTGAAGGATTAAGGGAATTTGATAGAGGACCTTGAACTAATTATATTACTAGGGAGCTTTAATTTTCTACATGCCATGCCAACGAAGGAGAAAAATCTTGGTTAGAAGGAATGAAAATATGTTTCACACTAAGAGTATAATTCGAATTCAAAGGATAATATAACAATATTTCAACTCAGAGATAATATCTTTAATTGGTGGGGTGACCTAGAGTGACAACTACACCTCAATTATAATACTATCATTTTGGATTTATTTGAGGAAAGTTTCAAGAAGAAGTACCTTCCAACGTATTATGAACAAAAATAAGTAGAATCCTTCAATGCTTTTGTATAGGGAAACCAAATAGTAGAAGTATATGAGAAGAGATTCATAAAATTGGTTAAGTATGTATCCTACATGGACATTGATCAATGTCAAAAAAATAATTTCATCTATTGATTAAACCATAATATTAAGGAAATGGTTGAGATGTGGAAACCATCCTTAGTTATAAAAGTTATTGAAAATACTCAATGTGTAGAGGAGCACTTAGACTTGAAAGGGGTAAATAAAGCCATTTTTCCATAACAAAAATGTTTGTGGGGAATTCCCCTTAGACCTTCTTTATGGAAGGAATTTTGAGGCCACCATCATATGTAAATAGGATTGTACCCAGAATGATGGAAGCATGGAATTTCATGGCTGCCAGTGTAGCTTTGCTAGTAGCTTTAGGGACTCATGCATATCAATGGAGGATGTGTGCAGCTACATGTAAAGGCAAGGATTCTAAGGGATAGAGCTCAGCCTGCATTAATGGAATTTTAATGTCTAAAATGGGTCTCCTAAGTAATCTAATAAAATAATAGTTAAATAATAAAATAATAGTTATGAATTTTTAAATAAAAGCATACAACTAGTTTTTTAATTGTATTTTAATATTATCTCCTTAAGTGTAGACATATGTTGGATATAGAATTAAATTCCACATCTAAGAGTACCAACTCTAAATACTTGTAAGTAAACCCACACCAAAAATACTGATGCAGGATTAAATTCCAGATCCAACGAATACCCACAATGCATAATTCTAAGTAGACTCACATATTTTTTCTGAAAATATATGAAAAAACATCTTGAGCACATGTTTTTCATGTATTTTCAAAAAACAATATGTGGGTCTACTCAAAAGTATGTAGAGTGGGTACCCATTGGATATTGATTTTTGGCCCACATCCAACGGGTGTCCACAATTAACATTTGAGTAAACCTATAAGGAAATAAGCCAAAAATATAATGACGAAGTAGTTTTCTTCTTTTCCCACCAAAATATTCTCCCCTCGGGATGATGTCATCATCTTGAATCCTATTGGTTCTCTTAAAGTTAGTTTTATTTGTACACTTTTTGTTGTGAGGCCTATTTTTGACCTCAAAATTCCCCTAATGAGAGGGTACCATGAAATTCTACTCAAAATCAGCCACAAATCACTTTTTGGGGATACAAGGACTTCATTACCAACATGATTTCCCTTAGTCACACCCTGGAACCACACGTAAAGAAGGAAAGGAAACTATGGGATGAGAAGGAAACCACCATTTTATTTATGCAGTGGTTGATAACCACTAAGATGAACACCAATCCACCATGGTAAAAACCTCAGGTATGATAAATCATGTAAAAGTTAAAATTTGGTTTGATTATGGTGCTATAGATAGTTTCATTCACCATTTGCATTGGAAAACTATGGATTGTTATCCTATGAGCATGATGAATTTAAATAAGTCATGAAGGCTTTTAGAGTAAGACAAGTAATGGTACCTAGTGTTGACCAATTCAACTAAGTTGAAAGCATATGTCACTATGCCAGGGACGTACAATGTAATCATCAAAATGGAAAAACTAGAAGCTCATCGAGATTTGGTAGACTATTTCAAAAATAAATTGATATGTTTAGGTGATGAAGGAAAATCAATTGAGGTTTGTGGTATCAAGGGGAGATTGTCCTTATGATTCATCTCAACTATGAGGGTAAAACATTACCTCGGGAAGGGTTGTAAACTATATATGGTCGAGGATGTAATTGACAAGAAGGGACCCTCCCTAGATTAGCACCCATTCCTATCAAAATTTGAGGATGTTTTCCCCAAGGAGTTTCCAGGATTACCCCCTTAAGAGGGATATTGATTTCACAATTGACCTAAAACCTAGTGCAAAGATAATATCCAAGACACCCTACAAAATGATAGCTTAAAAACTTTGTGAGTTTTATATGCAGTTAAAAGAGATATTAAATTTGGAACATATTAGACCCAATATTTCATCCCAAGGTGTGCTAGTAATTTTTGTTAAGAAGCAATATGGATCCTTAAGATTGTACATAGATTTCAAGAACTTGAATCGAGCCATAGTAAAGAATAGGTACCCAATAACAAGAAGACATGACCGATTTGATCAAATGATGAGAGCAGCGGTTTTCTCAAAAAATTATTTATGATCTAGATACCACTGATTAAGGATTAAGGAAGAACACGTGCCAAAAAAGACCTTTAGAACTCGATTTTGAAACTATGAGTTCATGGTAGTTCCATTTGATTTAACCAATGCTCCAACAATGTTCATGATCCTCATGAATTACATGTTTGGAAAGTCTCTAGACCATATTGTGTAAGTCTTTATGGACAATATTCTCATGTATTCCAAGAATTAGAAGGAACATGAAATGCACTTAAGGGTTGTGTTGACATTCTTAATAGAAAATAAGTTGTATGGAAAATTATCGAAACATTATTTATTTTAGAAGGAAATTCATTAACTCGGGCACATCATTCTAGTAGAAGGGATTTTAGTTGACCCAGAAAAGGTGAAGGACATCATGGATTGACCAGTGACAAAAATGCTCATGATGTGTGTAACTTCATGGGGGTAGCAAGTTGTTATCGAATATTTTTGGAAGGGTTTTAAATATTGTGAATCCCATCACCACATTATAGTGCAAGGGAGTTAGTTATGAATGGATAGATTAATTCAACATTGCATTCATCGAATTGAAGATATTACTCACCAATGCATTCATCCTTCGATTTCCTCACCTGGATAAGGACTTCACAATTTGCATGGATGTTTCAAGGAAATAATTAGGAGTTATGTTAATTCAATAAGGGGAAGTACTAGTTTATGCATTAGGGAAGTTGAAGAAATATTAAGATTTCTACACTACCCATGACTTATAATTAGTAATAGTGATGCTAGATTTAAAACTTTGGAGGAACTACCTAGTCAGGAGAAGATTTGAGCTAAAAAATGATCACGATACCCTGAGGCATCTATTCACTAAGAGGGGTCTAAATGAGGAAGTGGAAATGGAGTGAATTCATGAGTGAGAAAAATTATTGTATTTTATACATAAAGGGAAAAAAGAATGTGATATCTTATTGACTAAGAGGAAGACAATATATCTTCTCCCTCGTGCCCTTGGGGGTCAATTTGATGGAGCATGTGTTAGAGGAAATCTTTAATATAGTTGGTATCTGAAGGTCACATCATTACTCTAGATTGGGAAGAAAATAAATAAAAATATGACATATATTCCCTTAAACCAAATGGAATTATGATATTTCAAGGAAGAATGTACATCCTTGGGGAAGAGAGTGTATGAAAATCCATCCTCGAGGGGTCGCATAGAGAACTTTACTATGTGCATCCTCGCGTGAAGATTTATGAAAACATGAAGAAAAATTTCCTTTAGGAAGGCATGAAGCATGATGTGGTCTAGTTTGTCACCAAGTGTATTGAATGCCAGTGAGTTAAGGCTAACTATCACTACTGAGTAGGACTGCTACAACTGCATGACATCCCCGTGTCTAAATGGGAGGTCATTTCTATGGATTTATTTAGAGGTTTTCCATTCAGGTGAAAAATGCACAATGCCAACTTATTTTTACTTGATAAGTTGAAAAAATTTGTACATTTTATCCCATTGAGAGACACTTATGATGTCATCAATGTGGCACAAGTGTTTATAAGTGAAGTTATCCAACTATATGGGTTACCCACAAAGATCATTTTTGATAGGGACTTTCGATTTACATCTAGGTTTTGTATAAGTTTGCAATAAATGTTAGGGAATCATTAATCCTTAACATTACATATCATCTAAAAAAATATGGGTAGAGTGAAAGAGTAACTCAGGTTATGGAAGTCAAGCTTAGAATGTATGTTATGGATAACTAGACTCAATGGGTGAAGTTCCTATGATTGGTCGATTCCATCTACAACAATAGTTACCAAAATTTGATTGGGATTCCTCCTTATCAAGATTTGTATGGGAAACCATGTAGGACACAATTAAGTTGGGAAAGGTTCAATGATAGAGTAATATTTGGGCTAGAATTGGTTCAAGAAATGGAGTAGTGAGTAAAGTAAATTTTACAAAAGTTAAAGGAGCACAAGATAGATAGAATATTTATGTTGATCCACATAGGACGGATTAAATTTATGAAGTGGGAGGAAAAAAAATGTATTCATATTTGACCCAACGATTGCACCGTTTGGTTTGCGAAAGGGAGGAAGTTGTCACCTTGATTTATAGGACCTTTTAGGATTAAAGAGAAAATTAGACCAATTGTCTATCATATTGTTTTGCCACCCCACTTACATAGAGTTCATGATATTTTTCACGTATCTTTCCCATGATGTTGATCCAGGTGGATATTGGTGGCCACCCACCTATCCCATTTGGACCCCCACAACTGTCTCTTTTAGTTTTTCAGTTTCCGTAATTGGAGCACAATTTACTATTTTTAGCTGTTTTTTCGGGTCCTGAACTTCCAGAGCCATTCTGAGGCCCTAAACGACATTTTTTTGGGAAATATGGGAGCAACACGAGCTCGCTCTTCTAAAAGTTATAGTTCTCAAATAGATCTTTTTAACAAGCTATTGTAGGCATCAAACAGAGATCGAGTGCTAAAGCTACGACCCTGGGAAATTGATGTACCAATTTACCCAAACGGGGCCCACAATTTGGCGTTTTGGGTTTTGGGATGTTAAGGGTTTTCCATTGTTTCTCAACAATAAATAGGCTTTCGAGCCTCATTATAACACAGTTCAAAGGCATGTAGCCGCCACATCTCTTCTCAGAGATAAGCTACCATCGCCCTAGCTGGTTTATTTCTATTGTTGTTTGTAAGCATATTTCAGTATTTTACATTAATGAAATGAAGTATTATTTCCACTGCATCTCTATGTTTATGGTTATCTCTGTAATTTGTTGTGTTCTTGTTTAAATCTAGATTAGTGGTATCAGAACGGTCTTCTTTTTCTCTATTTTTCTTTGCATGTCCCCAACGAGGTCGGGATATAAGGAGTTAGGGCTTGAACTAGTCGAACCTTTGCAATACTAGCCTCGCAAATCCCGACGGCCTCCCATGGCAGATGAAAAGAAAGAGGAGGGGGTAGAAGATCATATCAAAATCTTGCTCAAAGAAGCCCTCGAGCGGCAAAGGAACGCGATGATGGATAGCTTTGCGTAGATCCTTCAGCGGCTACCAAGAGGCACCGCATCGACATCCAACAACTACTCTGGAAATGCCACACCGTTTAAGGTACAAGTTAATTTTGAAATCCCCATCTTCGAGGGACAAATAGACGCAGCTGTCGTAGATAAATGGTTAAATCTGCTAGATGGGTATTTTTATGTTCATGAATTTTCGAGTCTGGAAAATATTGTTTTCACTCTTCTCAAAGTAGCCCCCCACGTTAAGCACTAGTGGGAAACCTACTGCGAGCAGAAGAATGAAAATACGGGCTCACTATTTTCAGCTGCACTCACTTGGGATTCATTCCAATATGCCATCAAGGGGTAGTAGTACCCTATCAAAAGCTATGAGGACAAATACATCAAATGGACCACACTGCGGCAGGGAAGGGACCAAGATTTCTCAGAGTTCACAAAAATTTTTCATACCCTTCGCACACAGTTGGGTATCAAGGACTCTGAGCTGCATTTGGTACTCACATGTCATGGCTGCCTACACAAATACATCTAGGAAGAGATGGAGTTCCTGAACATCTCCTCGCTCGGCACGGCATACCGATACGCTATCAAAATCGAGCAGAAGTTTAAACAGAAGAAGAGAGACTTTGGATCTACGAATTTGAAGACCAAAGGACAAAGCCAAGGTGGGGTGACCCAAGACAACCCGTCGAAGTCGCAAGAAAAGAACAACACCATGAAGTCGAAGAAGGACACAGGAAAGTGGTGTGAGTTCCACAAGAGTCCCACTCATAACACAAGTTAGTGTCAGACCAAGCAGTCGCTGGTGGCCGAGTTGAAGGCTTTAGAATTATATGCAAGTTTCGACCTTGAGTCAGAACCCGACAAGGGGAATGGAAAAGGGAAGCAGATCATTGATGCGGAGCCCAGCGTTATTATCGCCACCACCAAGATCCAGAAGAATGAGCCTAAAGACATAGAGGAACGGGAGTGTCTTTTTCACTCACAGATGTGGGTGAAGGGTTTGTCGCTACAATTCATTGTCAATAGTGGCAGCCAAAAGAACCTCATTTCAGCAGAGGTCATGAAGCGGTTGGGCCTACCGACTACACCACACCCGCAGTCGTACAGTATCAGGTGGCTTCATGAAGGACGAGATCTCAATTTTTTCCAGCAGTGCTGCCTTCCCTATAGCATCAAGGCTTTCACAGACGAGGTATTGTGTGATTTTACACCTCTAGATGTTTGTGATGTATTATTAGGCCAGCCATACTTGTGGAGGTGACATGTTGTGTATGAGTCAAGGCCTCGTGCTGTCATTATTTCTTTGGATAATTCATTATACAGCATACCGAAGGTATCCCCACCTACTACCACCTCTTTGATCTCTACTAAGAAAGGCAGCAAGCTCATCTCATAGAATAGGAACTTCATTTTCTGTCTGATTCACTCCCAAAGTAAGGGGAAGATTGTCACCACATCCATGACCCTCGCGAAGGGTTCCTCCACGCAACAGCAACAGCAAAGGAATACGGTCATGATGGAACACGAGAACAACTTCTCCTCACCACAGGAGTACCACACAAGCTTCATGTGGGCAACAAAGTCTGGTTTCATCTGCAGAAAGAACACCTTACAAGAGCCCATCAGAAGCTCTAACCACACCGAATGGACCTTACACCATTACTAAGGTTGTGGGAAATAATGCTTTGGAGCACATCATTCCTCCATTCCTTCGCCTGCACCAAGTCTTCAATGTGTACAGTCCTTGACCATGCTTCCCACCATTACTGGACACATCCGAGAGTGTAGAACAGCTCACCACAGACCAAGTTTAGCAAATGGAGGAACTCAATGCAATGGGGACCATTGCTTCCTCAGGGGGGATGAATGATACAGGTGGATATTGGTGGCCACCCACCTATCCCATTTGGACCCCCACAACTGTCTCTTTTAGTTTTTCAGTTTCCGTAATTGGAGCACAATTTACTATTTTTAGCAGTTTTTTCGGGTCCTGAACTTCCAAAGCCATTTTGAGGCCCTAAATGACATTTTTTGGGAAATCTGGGAGCAACATAGGCACACTCTTCCCAAAATTATAGTTCTCGTATATATATTTCTAACGAGCTATTGTATGGGTCAAATGGAGATCGGGTGCCAAAGCTATGACCCCAGGAAATTGATGTACCAATTTACCCAAACAAGGCCCACAATTTGGCATTTCATCTTCTAGGGTTGGGTTTTGGGATGTTAAGGGTTTTCCATTGTTTCTCAACAATAAATATGCCTTTGAGCCTCATTGTAACATAGTTTAGAGGCATGTAGCCACCACATCTCTTCTCAGATATAAGCTACCATCACCCTAGCTCATTTATTTCTATTGTTGTTTGTAAGCATATTTCAGTATTTTGCATTAATGAAATGAAGTATTATTTCTCTTTCATCTTTGTGTTTAACGTTATCTTTGTAATTTTTTGTGTTCCTATTTAAATCTGGATCAGATGTTATGTTTCTGATGAGTCTCAAAAACTTGATTGGAGGCAATTGCAAGCCTCGAATGTGGAAACTAATAATGGTAAGAATCATAGAGCTCAACATCTTAGTTGTCACTTGGTGGACTAGTTTAAGGTCTAGCAAGACAAGTATAGCCTAGAGTTTACTACCTAGGAGGATGTAGAGACTATATGTCAAGACTACCCCTCACTTTTTGGGCATAAGTGATGCCCATTTTAACCAACATTTCTACTTATGCTGAGGCCTTATATGTATTTTCATGATTTTTTAATTATGAATGGTATGTCATATTGATGCATTTAAAATTTGAAAAAATGAACTTATTTAAATAAAATACTCGATGAATTATGTTTCTACTGATTAAAATATCTGATGTATAACTTATTCAATGTATTATTATCTTATATATGATTTATTATTTACATGTTGTATTATTTACTTCCAAATGCTAATGTTAATTGAGAATTTTGGTACATGGATACCAAATCTAATAACATGATGATCAAGATCACACACACACACATAGCTATATGTGTGTGTGTGTGTATATATATATATATATTGTTGTAATGTATATGCCTAGATGAGAATTAACTTGTATATTGGAAGGGACTATGTGAAACCAAATATCCATTCTAGTAACTAGTAAAAGTCCAAATTGCAAGTAACATGTTTGCGCAATTGAATTATTCAATGACAAGCATCCAAACCAGAATCATAGTGTGTGCTACATGATTAGGTTTTTGACCCTACTTCTCTAAAGGAGGGTTGGAATATTTTCCCGTCATGTAACCTCCAAAACTAGAATGGTGGGAGGCATGTGATGGACATCCTCCCTTAGATGTGTCATAAAAAATTCTAGTTTCATGTTGGGGAAGTTAGGTCAACATAGTTGACACTTTTACCATTTTGGTTCTATCAATGATTATATTGGTATGGGAAGTTATAGGTTAGTTGTTTACTCTAAACAGGAATAAATTATCTTGTACGATTTACTTAAATTTTGGTTACTACATCATCCTCTCTTTTTTTATGCCTTATTGTCATAATAATTCATGGTTGGTTGTGTCATCTTCACTCTAACCTCAAGACAAAGTTTTCTAAAGGACGAATGTGTGTACTTCCCACTTCTTGATCCTATTCTCTTATATTAGATTATTAACCTACCTATTAAATGGTTGACTTTAGAAGTTTATTTGTGTTGCATTATGAATAATGTGTTTTCCTTGATGGAAACCTACTTGATGAGTTATCTTTTTATGGAAACCTACTTAATAAAGATGTCAATAGCATGTGTATACATGTGACAGAGATTTTGATCAAAGGCATAGTAGTTCAGAGACAGAGGAATGATAAGGATGAAGTTTGAAGAAGTATACACGGGTTTTGTGAACCAAAGTCACGTACACACATGAGTATGAAGAATAAAAGGTGTGTACAGTTTCCGCACCATGGTATTCTAAATACTAAGGCTCTTTACCATAGTATTGACCCATGGTATTGAGCCCAGCAATGGATATTTGATCCTGTCAAAGAATACCATCGGAATTAGTGTGGTTTCGACCTGTGCTATTAGATAAGGGCTAAGCTATATAACGGGATGAAGATCAAAGTGTTTGGTGTGCAAGTAATGAATATTTTATGAATAGCTAGATCTAAAGCAAGTGTGCATGTATTGGGATATTAATGATTTTTTTGATCTGAAAATAATTATGCACCTGAGAATTTGATAATGGATCAAATCTAATATATTTGAAATGACTTTATCAACTAATCTATAATATTATGTCTGATGCATGTTTTGTTATGTATTTTGAGAGATGGCTTTGTTCTAAAGGTCTAATGTGCAACAAAGGCTTAAGTTAATAATTGTAGATATGTATGTGGGTTTGATAACCTCAAAGGCATGTACATATGTGGGTTTGATAACCTCAAAGGCATGTACATATGTGGGTTTAATGCTGGAAAGTTGTGTATTGATTCTGATCTGTACGCGGGTTTGATTCATGAAAATCGTGTATACAGGTGGAAGTATTTTATGGAAAGCGCGTATATAATCTAGGGTTTTGTTGATTAAGATGTTTGATCAGTCTAATTAGTCTTTTTGTGTTTCCTTTGTCTGTAAATGAAGCATTACTTAATGATCTTGTTTTAATAGTGATGATTGAAGTTGATTTGTTTGATTAAAGAATGATGATGCTACTAGTTGTATGTGATCGAATATCTGTGATGGTTTTGTGATAATTTTAGGATAATGCAGTGCTTCAGGGTGTAACTCAATGTTTGATTCAGAATGACAGTGATTCAGTTTCAGGGTTCAATGTTTTGAGATTTGTACGTTGATATGCTTCAAGGAAGTCATGTATACATGCAAATTTTTTCTAAAGTAAATTAGAGTATATATTTTGACATTTTATTGATCAGGATTTTTAGTTGGTTCAATGAGTTGATGCAGTGTTTAGATTTAGTATTGGTATTATGGTTACAATGATCTAACTACTTTAGTTGTTTGAGAATAATTTGATTGATTTGGGTTTAAGTTGGTTGAGTGATTGGTTGATTCAGTTAATTCAATGATTGAGTGATTTTTTGTAGTGGTCACTTTTAGTTTTGATATTTGGTATTGGGCTTAAATGATGGTAGTGGGCCCAGTCTGAAAATTTGATGAAAAGTGGCCTACAAGTTGTGATGTTTTGTAACAGGTAGATATAGTGTGAAAATTTATGAAATGTGGTCCATGTTGGTGTTGAGGTTTAGAGACTTCAATAAGGGAGTCAAAGCTTCCTTCCAATGGTAGCTGGTAAATTAGATCAAGGGGTAGGATCTCCCTTCCGGTGGGTGTCGGTAAACGATATCAGGGGTTTGGAGCTCCCTTCCAATGGGTGCGGGAGAAAGAGAGAAGGTTATAGCCTTTGGTAGGTGGGTGTCTGCATGGTGGTATGAGTCTACGCCAATGAAATATTTTAATATGTTTTCTTTATAATAAAATATAAAGACAAAGATGACAACAGCAATGGTTTTTTCCCACATTGGGTTTCAACCTAAAAAACCTAGTGGTCATATGTGTTCATGTTTTTCTTATGTGTGATGGTTTATTTTGTTCTTAATGCACATGGTTATTGTTTAATTAATGCCTAATGAAATATTGATACATTGGTTCAATTTAAATTGATGATGGTCTAACTAAAAATATTAGTTAACTGGATATACACTAGTTGTATTTATAATAGTCGTGTATGTATGTAGGTTTCTTTCAATAAAGTCATGTACAGAAATATAAGAAAAGAAAAGTTTAAGTGAGTTTTAAAATATTGATTCATCCCCCCCCCCCCCCCCCAAGTATTTTTCCCAAAAATTGGTATCAGAGCAAGTTCTTCAAAAGAATCTTGATCGCTTGAAGGAAGTTTCATCAAGATGAGCAATCAAGAAGGGACAACATCTGTCAAGCCACCATTTTTCCAACAAAACCAATCTATTTTTCTAGAAGGTAAGAAAAATAACTTAATTACATTCACTTGGAGAATATATTTGGGGAATCATTGAAGGAGGATATCAATATCCATCCTAAATTCCCACAGATGAAGAAGAAAACAAGAAATATGAGACCAATGCAAAGGTTGTAAATTATTGTTAGGAAGATTGACATAATCAGAATTAGTCAAAGTCATACAGTTAAATACGGAAAATGCTATATGGGACAAGATCATCCAAAGCTATGAAGGTGACACCAAGGTAAAAAGTGCCAAACTTCAAACTCTTAGAATTCAATATGAAACTCTCAGAATGCACAATGATGAAAGTATCGCAAGTTTCTTTCTTAGGGTAGATGAGATTGTGAATTCTATGAGAAATCTTAGTGAGGAAATAAAATAATCATCACTTGTTGAAAAAATATTAAGGTCTCTAACTCCTAAATTCGATTCAAAATTTTCTACCATATAAGAAATCCAGGACTTGAGGAATCTTACTATTGTACAACTTCATGGGATTCTAACAGCCTATGAAATGAGAAAATTGGGTCCCTTGGATATCATAGAAGTTGCATTCAAAGCTACTGCAAAAGGAAAAGAAAAGGAAGAATCAGGTTATGTATCAAATGAAGAAGAGGAAAAATTTGTAAAGAAACTCCAAGTGGGTACTCGAAGACAGAGGTAAGCTTCCCTTCAAATGTTTTTCTTGTGGTAGAGTTGGTCATTATGCTGCTAAGTGTCCCTATAGAGAAAATCATGAGAAAGGGAAAGAAGTTGAAAAAATAAAAGGAGAAGGTTTGGAAACCAGAGAATTTTTTATACACATGAAGATAGTGATGGTATTTTAAATGGTGAAGAAGGTGAGTCTAATCAAGAATGTCAATTACTTATGCCATTTGAAGATATAAGTAGTAATGAGTCTGATGCCCTAGAAGAAAAGGATATTTTTATTGAAAACTTTGACAGTGATATATCAGATGTAGTGACAGTTACAGATGTCAAATATTCAAGCTCGGGAACGCCCCACTTTCTATTAATCAAGAATGAAGAATATGGTAACAAAGAGTTATCAGGTATGGGATTTTTTCTAAATACAGTCCATTTCCTTGTCTATGCAATAATGATAGTGATGATTACAGTGAAACAAATAAACTTGCACTCATGAGTAAAAGTGAAAGTAAGCACTCTAAATAAAAAACAGATTCAAAATGATGCCTCTAGAAGCAGAAGATCAAGGCAAGTCAGAAACAATAGACAATGCTAATGTCACTATTCTAAGAAAAGATAATTATCAACAATGGAAAGATAAGGTGAAGTCTAATATAATGAATCGTGATATTTGGTATCTAGTATGCAATGGATACACCAAGATTCCTCCATCTGAAAGGGAAGTGCAAAAGAATAGTAAGGCTTTGAGTGACATCTTTTCTAGCATACCTGAGTCAACATTAAATAAGGTTATGCATTCTACAACTACAAACCAAGTGTGGGATAAGATACAATAAATCCATGAAGAAATCCCAAAGGAAGATTCCTCATCAAGGGAACTACCAGGTAATCCTATCTCTAACAATGTGTCAAAAAATTAACATGATAACAAAACAACCTTTGTTATGTTAGATGGAGTTGTTAATTCAGAAGAAGACATGTTAGAAGAAATTTTGATCTTAGAACAAAACTTGATCTTTCTTTGAAAAAGATTGTTAATCTTAAATATAAGTTGCAAGCATATGATAACAAGGATCATATTAAATCAGTAAATGTTGTTATGGAATCTAAACAATATTTTGAAGGTCTTGAAGCTGAGATTGTCTCTCTAAGAGAAGATCTTGAAAAATCAGATAAACGAAATGAAGAACTACTTTAAGAATTTGAAGAACAAGAAAATGGGTTGAAAGATGAGATTCTCAAATTAAAGGAGCAAGTGGAAGAAGGAAGAAGGGTTGAAGAACGTGTGGAGAAGTAGTATCTAGAAAAGGAAAGAAATATCAAATAATATAGGTTGAGGTAAACATCCTAAAAGGTAAATTAGAAGAAAAAGAAAAACATTTGCAATTTCAAGATAGTACTAATATTTTGGATGATATTCTTAGTAGTCAAAGGTCTCCCGCCATCAAATTTGGTCTTGATTTTCATGAAAATGTTAAAGGAGAATCTAGTTCACAAGCTGAGGCAAGGAATTTAAAGGGTAACAATGAAAAACTTGAAATTCTCATAATTCAACCTGATAAAAAATCAAGGAAAGTGAATCTTCAAAGAAAACCATTTACTCCTAATTTTAATCGATTATCTCCTTTAATAAATAATGTTGAATGTTTTATGTGTCTTAATTATTGACACATTGTAGCTAATTACAGAAGTAGATTGTTTCAATCAAAATAAAATAATTTCTTCACAGAAAGATCATCATACTCTAAGTACTCAGGTTTATATAAAGTATATTGTTTTTCTTGCAATATATTTGGTCATTGTCAGGCCAGGCAGTAACTCCACAAAGCAAAAATTGATTCGTATATTATTCCACAAGGTAGGTCTTCATTATATACATGAGGGAGAGACTGTTTAGTTCATCTCCTGATGACTGTTCATATTTCTAATTTATTTATTTACATAAATTCACCTAATCACAAGGAGTAGGTGTCAACATTCCCCCCCTTAATCTGAAGGGATGTTGGTGAGTCCAAGCATCATTTTGAATCATTCAAGCTTTTCTCTTCCAAGCACTTTGGTGAAGATGTCTGCAATTTGCTCATTAGTGGAACAACGACAGAGAAGGATTGTTTTGGCCTCAACATGATGTCCAATCAGATGATATTTAGTATTGATGTGCTTCATTTGATCATGGAACTTTGGGTTCATGGCCAACTTTATTGCAGAGGTATTGTCAATCATGAGTGGAGTTGATTGTACTTGGTTTACCTGCAAATCTTCAAGAATTTTCCTAAGCCACACAATTTCTTTTGTTGCTTCAGCTGCTGCCATGTATTCTGCTTCTGTTATGGAATCTGTTGGAACTGATTGTTTGCATGATCTCCAAGAGACAGCTCCTGATCTAAAACTCATAGCATATCCTGAAGTAGATAACCCAGTTTATTTGTCTCCATCGAAGTCTTAATCAGAGTATCCAATCAAGTTGAAGTCATCCACTTGTGTATACTTGATTCCAAAATCTTGAGTTCCCTTCAAGTACCTTAAAAGTCTTTTTGTAGTAGACCAATGTCCCTCACAAGGCTTTTGCATAAGCCCGGAGAGGATTCCAACAGCAAATGAAATGTCTGGTCTGGTAGTAGTTAGGTAGTTGAGAATTCCTACAAGCTGTCTATACTTTGTTGCATCCTCAAATTCTTTTCCTTCAAAACAAGTGAGCTTTAAGTTTTGTTCCATTGGAGTGGTATGAGGATTGCATTCTATCATGCTAAACCTGTTCAACAGATCTCCAATGTATTTCTTTTGAGAAAGAAATATGAACTTCAGATGTTGGGTTACTTCAATACCAAGATAGTAATGAACATAGCCTAAATCAATCATTTCAAAATGTTTCGCCAATTCCTTGTTTATGGATGCAATGTAGCTTTCATTGTTCTCTGTCATCAAAAGATCATCTACATATACCACAAGATATATACAACTATTTTGCCAACTTTATTGACAAACAAAGTTGCATCATCAAGATCATAATGTTTGAAATTGAGTTTCAGAAGATGCTCAATTAGTTTTTCATACCAGGCTCGCAGTGCTTGTTTGAGGCCATACAAGGACTTCACAAGTTTTCATACTTTATGTTCATGTCCTTTCACAGCAAATCCTTCAGGTTGGGACATAAAAACATTCTCTTTTAGATCTCCATCCAAGAAAGCAGTTTTTACATCCATTTGATGGACTTTCCAACCATTCTGAGCTGCTAGGGCAAAGAGTGTCCAGATGGTAGCCCATTTTGCTGTGGGGGAAAATTTTCCTCATAATTGACCCCTTCCTTCTGTGCAAAACCTTTTGCCACAAGCCTAGCTGTGTGCTTGTCAAGTGAGCCATTAGCTTTATACTTGTTCTTGTAGACCCACTTGCAGCCAATTGGTTTGGTTCCTAATGGAGGACCAACTAGCTTCCAAGTGCCATTCTCTATGAGGGCATCATACGCCTTTTATATCGCTTCTTTTCATTCATCATGAGAAGTAGCTTCTTTGAAGGAAGTTGGTTCAAAATCTGTAGACAAGTTCAATTCACAATCATAAGAAACATCCATTTCAACAGGTGAATTAGAGCCATCTATGTCACCTCCATTTTTCCGGTCTGAATTTCTAGTTCCTGTCTTTCCAACTTCATCAAGATGAACACTTTTAATTGTCTTTGTCAGCCACTTTGGGGGACCTTGCTCAGATGGTTCAGGTTGCTTCGTTGATTGAGTTGGGACTGAATCAAGATTGAGTCTCCTAATTCTATCATTCACATCACTTAAAGCATCATCTGTTGTTGGAGTTTCATGCGGGGGAGAGTGTTCTTCAGAAGAAGATTCCACATGTTGATCTAGTATAGGAATCCCTCCTTCAAGATGTGGAATCTGATTATCAAATTCTTGAAATGATTTTTCATTTGCGAATCTATCCAAGCGATCAAGATGCCGCTCAACAACATTGTCAGTTTTGGATGATTCAAGAAAAATTACATCTCTAGATACAACAAACTTTTTTTTTACTTCATCATAGAGAAAATATGCTTTGGATGTGTTTGAATACCCCAAGAAGATACACTTATGAATTCTAGCACCAAGTTTGTTTCTATGTACCTTTGGTATCAAGGCATAACAAGTGGAACCAAAGACCCTGAGATGCTTTACCGAAGGAACATGTCCATACCACATTTCATATGTAGTCTTGTTTCTAATAACATTAGGTAGACATCTATTCTTTATATAAGTAGCAAATAGAACAACATCAACCCAAAACATTATCTTTACATTTTTGAAGAAGAGCATGGATCGTACCATATTTAAGATTTTCCTATTCATTCTTTCAGCTACACCATTATGTTGGGGATTATAAGGCACAGTTGTTTGATGTTTGATCCCATGTTGGCGAAGATAGTTTTCAAATTCATTTGATGTATATTCTTTTCCATTATCAATGCGAATAGACCTAATATGAGATTGTGCATCATTTTCAATCCATTTATGAAAATTCTTGAATGTTAGGAAAGCATCAGATTTGTTCTTCAATAAATAAACCCAACACATTCTGGTGTAGTCATCAATAAATGTCATGATATATTTATTTCCATTTGCAGAAGGAATAGACATTGGACCACATAAATCTGAATGAATGAGTTCAAGTTTTCTATATGCTCTTGAATGTGAATCATGAAAAGATTGTTTGCTATGTTTTCCTAGAATGCAAGCATCACATTGCTTAAATTTCCTAGGAATTGTAGGCAAACCAACAACACCATTTTTCTTCAACAAGCGGAGGTTGTCATAGTTCAAATGTCCAAGTCTAGTATGTCATAATAAACTTGATGGAAGTGTACCTTCTTCATGATGAGAATTGTATGAGAAATGTTGTGCACGAGCGCACGAGCAGAGGTTCCTTGCAGCTTGAGAAGCCTTTCTTTTTCTATTCCCCTCATGACAAGTGAGTGGTAAGATGATTTTCTTACCTCAAGCTTGCCATCAAACATATGAATGGAGTGACCTTGTTGGCGGATGTGGACCAAAGACAACAAGTTTCTCTTGAGCTGTGAGAGATATAGAACATGGTGCAGAAGAAAGTCTAGAAGACCAGGCAATTTAAGCCTGATTGTACCAAGCCCTCATGGCTTGATTTTTGATTGGTCTACAAAGTATACTGCTCCATCAACATTTTCAGTAAATTCTTCAAAAAAATATTTTCTATGAGTCATGTGGCAAGTAGCTCTTGAGTCAAGCAATCAATCATTTTTACAAGAAGCAAGTGAAGCATTAAATAAATCTTCATTTACTCCAAAATTACATTGTGCCACAGCATAGTGAGTGGATTTAGGTGCCTTACCTTTATCTGTATCATGAGTTTTACCTTTCTGTTGGTTTCTTTGCTTCTCAATTTTTTCCCATCGTAACTTGCATGTAGAGGCATCATGTGATCCATTTCTTTTGCAGCATATGCAGTGAAAATCTGCCTTTTCTCCTTGAGAGTGTCTTCCCCCCCACCTCTGAAATATCTTACTCTTCCTCTTCGACAACCTCTTCCTCTTGAAGAATCTTGAGGATGCTTTTCTTTATGAGTAAGGCACAAAACCTCTTTAGAAGATTCTCTCTTTCAACAAACTTTTTAACAAGAGAGTCAAAGGTGATATCTTTGAGATTACCATTTGCTTGCAATGAATCAAGATAATTAGAGTAAGTAGGATAAAGTGCCTTGAGAAAAGCGATAAGAGGAATATCCAATTCAACTTTAGTGGATTTGATAGCATGCATTATAGACTTTACTTCAGATGCAAGATCAAGAGGATCATTATTTTGCAGTTCAAGAGTGAAGAGTTTAATCATGAGTTGAACAAATTCAAGTGCAGAATGTGAGTCATAGAGTTCTTTCAACTTTTGTAAGGCTTCAAAAGTAGTTGAAAATGTCGAAATATGGCGACTCACCTCTTCATTTACAGATGTTGCGATTAATGCATAAGCTTCGTTGTTCTTGTTTTCCCAAATGACAAGCTCTTTGTCTGATGTAGGTTGTTCTAGTTTATTGTCTCCAACTCCGACACACACTCCTTTCCACAACTCATTGAAAATTAGGGTGTCTTTTATCATCTGGGACCACTTAGGATATTTCTCCTTGCCAGTGAGAAATTTTCCCACAATAGATATGATCGAATGCATACTGTAAAAAAATACTTTTGCTAGCAAAAAAATCTGTGTACTGTAAAAATACTTCTGCTGATAGAAAAATACTTCTGCCAATATACAGTAAAATTGTACTTCTGGTGGTATTTTTTTTTTAATTACAATTCAAAGAGGCATTGGCATGACACTACGATATTGAAATATAGTACTATAATGAAAAACTTAGAGTATTCAAACTATATTGAAACATAGTACTATCGTGTACATGGTCTCACACAGCCAATTAACACATTTTACATGGCTTACCAATGTCCCAAGACAACGTTCAACATATGGCATACCAAAACAGCTTTAATACAATGCCAAATAGCATGACGATGCTAAACAATACCACAAACTTTAGGTCAACATTAATATAATACTACAAACTTCAGGCCAGCATTAAAATAATGCCACAAACTTCAAGCCAGCGTTAAAATAATACCACGTCAAACAAAAAAATGCATAACATAATGAAATTGTTTAAGTTCCCTCCGATGATAATTGTAAACATTTCGGACCATCACACAAGGCTCAAGGCGCAGAGTGTTGCACAGGGCAAAAACGTCCCTAGGGTTTTTGGATGCATTATTGGCATCCAGCGCGGTTGTGTTGTGGAAATCTTTAACAGTTTCGAGTTGATGTACAATGCCTCTATGCACACTTTGGACTGTGCCTTCCTTGATAAGGAACACGAGCAGTAGCAGGTCTCACTGTGCAAATTGGGGGAGCAGTGTATGGTGGGAGCAATGTTCAGATGTTTATGAGCAGCGAGAATAATGGTGAATAGCATGTGGAGCAGCAGGCTCTGAAACCTACCACAGATTATATGAGAGCTGGCTGTGCATTAGAGCAAGGGGCAGCGTATATATGGGAAATTGAATTTGGTTAGATGGGAAAGTGTGAATTCTACAAAATAGGAAGAACATAAGCTGAAACTAACATCAGGAATTACACAAAACCTAATTTTGAGAGCTGGCTCTGATACCAATCTTAGACCAAGCAGTAACTCCTCAACCAAAATTGATTCGTATGTTTATTCCTTCAGGTTGGTCTTCATTATATACATGAGGCAAAGACTGTTCACTTCATCTCTTGATGACTGTTCACATTACTTATTTATTTATTTACATTATGTTCACCCAATCCTGGTGATTAGGTGTCAATAGTGCCCAATTCAAAAGTGGAATGAAAATTTGACAAAGAAATTAGTTGTTTTTTAAATGAAATTTTCAACTCTCCTACCTCTAATGGTTCATATGTCACAACAAGAGGTAGGTCAAATGCGAGTTAAAAATGTTCTCATTTTTCTAGCATTACAATCTAGGAAAAAGTTAGACGAATTGAAATTGTTCTTACTAAGCTAAGAAGCTTCTCTATAATCCCACCTTCATAATAATGTACTGAAGAAAATTCAGTCATTAAACTTGAAGGAGTACTAAATGAACATGTATCAATAATGGAAGGATCTTATCATCATTGTCCTTGATATTTTGGATGTGATTGACATGTAGCCCACCATATTCCATGATATGTTGTCATCAACAAGTTTGATCATATTAATGAATTGTGAATAACCCTTGTCACCGACGTTAATGTACCAAATTTTTTCCTTATTGCTAAATTGGCTTGAAGGTATGTCACATAAATTTTTTCCCATAGAATGTCAACGGAGGCTAAATGGAAATCAAATGTGTGAGAGCATAAGAGCATTGTTTTATGAATATGCTAGAGGCTTGAATCACAATTAGATTTGAAATATGCAAATTATTGGCTAAAATTAGCCCTTGCAATAAGTTATAAGATTTGTCCATGTTTTTAATCATGACTTTGAGGCTCCATGTGTAAGTATAACAAATTATATATATGTGTGTGTGTGTGTGTGTGTGTGTGTGTGTGTGTGTGTGT
>APFE030722845.1:44402-73668 GCA_000404065.3 Pinus taeda
CATATATATATATATATATATATATGCCCTCTCAAACTTACCAACATAGGACTACCTTCTAGGGCTCTCTCAAAGAAAAGAATGACTAGGCTTCGTTCTATCCTCCAAAACTAAAATTCTTGTTGGTTCATATGGAGCCACCTGATTAAGTTATGGGATTTGGATTGACCCAGAAATCTTGAAGACGAATGATCTAGGTTGAAGTGGTTCCACCAATGCTTCTCATCCTTCTCTAGTTCTTGCTTGACTATCAGTTATATGCCTATGAATCTTAGATGCTCTACTAATAATGTTTTAGATCTAATAGCCACATATTCTAGAGCCAACATAATGGAGGTTAAATGTAAATCAAGCCATGGGACACACAACAAACAAGGGGACGTTATGTGTCTTGTGAAACATGGTAAAGGATGAACAAGTTAAGAATGTTGCAAAGAAAAAAATATAGGTTGATGCAATGAACTTGTCATACAAAAAAAATTGTGGAGTGTAGCATGTTGCATTGAAAAAAATTTGGGATGTAATACATCACATTCCTAAAGTTTTGGAGAATGCGACAAATAGGAGGAAAAAGATGGACTATGAAGCAAAAAAAGCCCATATCATGTAAAAAAACATTTTATGGACACAACATATCACATGCATAAAGTCTTTGAATGCAATATAATGTATCACAAACATTTTAATGATGCAACATAACCAAGAAATGAAGGAAAGGATTGGAGAAAGAGAAAGGAAAGGTGAGATGAGAGAAAAAAAGGTAAGGATGGAAGAAAAAAGAAAAGGAAGGGAACCGATGCAAAAAATTAATGTTAAGAATATGTGATGCATTATAAGAAATATATATTTCTTGCAATACAACACAATAAAAGAAAGGATGAAAGAATGTGACAAGAAAAAGAGACAGCCCTCTTGTCACATAGAGAAAGTTCTTCCATATTTGTTTTGGCACAAATGATTATCATTTGGGGGCACGAAGAGGAAATTAACAGAGCTATGACATGGCACATTGAGAAAGTTCTTTCTTTATGCAATAAGCTAAGTAAGAGTTTTTACCTTGGTAATTGTGAATCCAAAAAATGTCTTATAATAATATGGCAATAAAAAGATTTGAAAACCATATTTTTGGACTTAAACCTCATAATTAAAAAAAAAAAATACAATTATTAAAAAAAAATAGATGAAAAAAATAAAATCGTAATCTTGAAAGTAACCTTAAATCAATCATTTTAATAAGAAAATCGAGTTAACCTACCTTTCGGTTTATATTTCAAATCAGCCTCTTCGTTCACATTGTAGATGAAGGACAAATAGATACTAAGTGGACTCATTAACGTACCTCTCATTTTATATGTCAAATATTCACAGTCTCCTCGTTCACAGTGCATATGAAGGGAAAATAGATCAAGCATAAAGGTGTCAATCACTGTGCACACTGTACAACTCACCACACTTCTACATGTCAATTCAAAAGTGTAATGCGAATGTCAAAGGCAATACCTCTCGGACGGTTGACTTTCAACTATTTCCGAGCAGCATATTTCCAAGTGTCGAATTCACAACGAACAATTTGTAGGATATAATTCACTAGCAATTGTCCCAAAAGGTACAAAGAGAGGCCGATAGTATTATTAAATTGGAATTTCCAAATTCAGTTACAGTTTCACTGATCTATGAGGAGTTTTGGGGCCTATAAATTACAAGAGAATAGTTTTTGACATGTGTTTGCCTGGTGATTTTGTTGAAGAATGTTATGCATATATTTTTCCACCTGAAGATGGTTGGTATCACATTAACAATAAAGGACAATAAGCTGTCATGGAATGAAGCAATGTTAAGGATCAGATTGTGGTAAAAGGGATTTATCAATATTTAGCTGAATACAAACCCCAAAAAAACTCCAAAACACGTAATAATTAGGAAAGCAATAACACTGTCAACAAGTATCCTCATTCATCATATCTAACACCATATCGATAATCTGAGCCTCAGGGTAACAACGCCTTTAATAATTGATATTAATACGAGTGTAAAAAGCTAATACCTATGTGTACAATACGTTGTTAATTACAGAGGGCAATATAATATTTTCCCAATTTCAACATGGGTAGTACATGCACACCGGTAATAGTTACAGTTTTAATTCAAAAGGAATATTGACATATAGCATATCAGAATAGCACTAGGCTTGAGTAACAAGGGCTTCTTGTGTAGCAAGAGCTGCTACTTTTCTTTCAAGTTCAGCCTTATTTGCACCCACGAACTTATCCACAGCCTTTCCATCCTTAATAAAGATAAATGTAGGTATGGCCTGCACGTCCCACTCTTGAGCTACATCTTGCAAAATCATAAAAGCTTTCATGAATCTGGACTCTGCAATAGTCAGAAAAGTTTTCATTAATCTGGAATCTGCATTACTCAGAAAAGATTTCATTAATCTGGACTCTGCTCTATATTGATTCATCTGATTCATTTTTCATTTACGAATTTGTCATGAAATTCTCCTAGAAATACTAAAAACAAACGTGCCAGGTAACACATCTGATTTGTTTTAAATAATCATTCCTCGTTTCCCTTCTTCCTGTCATGGAATTCTTTACCAAAGGAAAGAGAACAACAAATTTGGGAAAGAGAAAATCACAGACAAAAATATTCTATTTCAAATATCTATCCAAGTTCCAACCAATACTTTATAGGGTAGCGATTAAATGACTGTACCCTCAATTCGTCCACATCGACCTTCAAGAAAAATATTTCTGAGAATTTCTTCGACAATTCCACGAACACTGGACTGATGATTTGACAAGGTCCACACCACGTAGCAGTGAAATCAACCACCACCTGAACACAGCAAACGATAGTCCACATATATAACAGCACCTACCCCTGCAGTGCAAATATAAGAATGGTTCCAAAAAGTCCAAATACATATACCAGTAGTTAGGTCCAGAGTAATCAGCAAGATAAATAGAATAGACCACATGTAATTTCAACAAAGAAGCTAAGCACCCGGATTGAAGCTAAGGCTTAAGAAAAATACTGATTGTTAGGAAAAAAACTGAATGAAGCTATAGCTTAGGGAAAGAAAAAACCAAGTCATAAAACATTCTTTTGCCAAAAATCTCTTAAGCCTTAATTGTTATCCTCCTATAAATCACAATAATTTATACTTCTTTAAGGTAATTGTAGCCAACCCTACAAGACCAAAGGAAATTTGATCTTTTTAATTGATAACCAGGGGATTTCTTTAACCAAGGAAAGATTTAAGGGAGACATTTAAATGAACATGTGATGTTTGAAAATAAATAAAAGAAAACTTGTAATTAGCCTAGCTGGATTTCCAGGCAAAAAACTCATACTGTATTTGGGAGAACCCTGTTAAGAACCTATAAGAAACCAAGTTCAGAGTCAGCTTTTATTTATTGATAAGTATAACCCATTTGTTAAGTTCGACATCAGAAAATAAAACTACGTTGTAATGTCCTAGGATTGGCAAAGTAATTGTAATGTCAGAGTAGTTTTTCAGAGTAACGGCTAAGGCTCAGAGATAATGGAAGTCAACACCGGATCCGGATCAGGATCCTTCAGCTTAACAAGACTCTAAGCTTAACACCGGATTGGGATCCTTCAGCTTAACAGGACTCTAAGCTTAAGAGAATGGTAGCTAACATTAAACCCTCCGATTTTGAAGGAGACCTGGGTGTTTAAACTTTACAATTTAATTTTTAGACTGTTGAATACCTATTAAATCGTATATAATCTCTGGATCAATACCGAACAATTTGGCTACAAGATTTTGTGAATTATGGAGTGATCTTAGTATTACTTGTAAACATAACTGGTTAGAAACTTCAACATAACTCGTTAGAAGCACCATCTTGGTTTGGAAATCTGAAGAAGCATTGACCATCAAGGACTGTCATGTTGTTTGGTATACTTGCTACTTTCTCATATTGAGTGATCTTTGTGATGAAATTGCAGAGGTTACTCAGGTCTGAGGAGGTGGGCATTCGAATTCTAAAAGTACAAACATTTTGGTAGTTTTGTAGGAGCTCTTCCACCTGAATTCAAAAACAAAATGATTTCCTGAGCTATGTGGTATACCTCTACTTCATCTTAAATGAAGAGTCAGAAATGAACTCATTCACAAACTTCCAACAAAGTAAAATTGATTTAGATCTATCCAAATTTGGAATAAAAATATCCTAGTTAAGTAAGCTTCCTCCATTGGTGAACTAAAAAATTAAAACAGAACCAGAAAACCAATTTAGAAGTCCCCGCCTTTGAGTTCCTCCCTTGGTGGATAAAGATGGATAAAAATAAATAAGGTTTAAGCATTGGTTTAGTCTACATAATTCAACAAACAATCTTAAACCAGGACTAAACTTCACTGGCTAGCTGCTTGTTCTTGTTGGGCTCAAAGATGGACTTCAATAATGATTCTTTTATTGACCACAGCTTTGGAAATTCTGTCTTCAACTTGGTAACATCCAGTTCATTATTACTTCGTGATGGAACTTCGACTTTTGCCTGTTCTTGAGGATTGAAGTATTTCCACTTGAAAGTGGGATTAATATATTCTCTGTACATCTGTAAAATCTCATTATGGCTCACAACACCTGGGTTTGTAAAGTTCCATATACCTGTGCAATTCCTTTTTGCCATCTCAATCGATATGGGAAGCAACTCATCAAGGACTGTCATACTGTTTGGTATACTTGCCACTTTCTTATATTAAGTGATCTTTGTGATGAAATTGCAGAGGTTACGCAGGTCTGAGGAGATGGGCATTTGAATTCTAAGATTACAAACATTTTGGTAGTTTTGTAGGAGCTCTTCCACCAGAATTCAAAAACAAAATGATTTTCTCAGGTATGTGATATACCTATACTTCATCTTAAATTAAGAGTCAGAAATGAACTCATTCACAAACTTCCAACAAAGTAAAATTGATTCAGATCTATCCAAATTTGGCACGCGTTAAGGTGGTTTGGATAAATTTGGCTTTGTTAAATTATTAGTAGTTTTGGTATCTTAAGCAAGGATGTCTTAAGACACAAACAAACAATAAGTCCAAGTAAAATGTAAATGAGAGTGACAGCGTTTTTTGGGTATGGCAACATATTAGTTGTGTAGAACACATTAGCAGAAACCTCTCCAAGACTACTTATACATCTAAGAAGATTGTTTCCTGTAACAAAATACCTTTGGAGCCTAATAAAAAACTAATGTCACCAGATTGAACTCTCATGATCTCCTTTTTAATGCAATTAAATCTTTATCCATACCCTAACGTTACGAATGAAATAAAGTGTTGGGAGCTCAATGTAAAACAATATGCATTGAAGTGTTGGGAGCTAAATGTAAAACAATATGCATTATTCATTTGCCTGCGTGCCGTATCCTATTTCCAAATTATATATTCATAACTACCAATAACTCAGATAACCTAATAAACAGATAACAAAAATAAAAATAAGTAACTAAGTAAGAGAAAAAATGCCATACCTTCTAAGAGGTATCTCCAACAGGTCTAGAAAAGAAGTCCACTGGCTGAAGACAACACCTTTCAGACCTGAGGCCTTGAGCTCTTGCAAATGTTTAAGTATAGTCAAAACCTTTAATGATTCTATCCAGTTTGTGGCGTTAACCTTGAAACAACATTATGACGTACAAATTACAATGTAACAGAGAACATCTTCCAACCTGAAGCTCTTGATTTGCAAACATCAAATAAACTAAATGCTTGAATTCAATTCATGTAAAGAATATTGTGAACGATTGTGAGAAGAAAAAAAAAAACTCTGTGATTGGTTGCAATATCTCGCTTACTATGCATGCATTCCTCATTTGGATTCTCTATAGAATGAACATATCATGGGGGTAAAAGTAAAGCATCCTATACTACTAAGTTAATGGATTCCATGCAATTTCATGCTTGAACAAGATAGATGCCAATGGAATATGCGTGATTTCAAATTTGAAATAGACTTTGACCAATTTAATGAGGTTGTGATTCTTTAAACATGTTTTTGTCAAATTTGAGTGGGGTTTTGATTAGTTTAGTCTGTTCTGTAAAATTTAATAGGTATCATATGTTTAATGCAGGTACAAATATAGGCCAAACTGCGGTAGAAAAGCTTCAAAATTTACCAAAAATATGCATAAATTGGACAATAAACTTTTCAATTACCGATTTATCACATATTTGGCCTATCTCTGCACCAGTAAAAAGATTATTCAGCAACAAAGATCTCAATAAACAAAATTCTTGGACACAAACAAATCTCAATAAACAAATCTAATATCTGAATCTAAAAACAATTTTGAACTTGACAATGAATTTAATCGAAAAAATTAAGGTTTGGTTTGAGGTTTGATTAGTTTTTATTTTTTAATTTGACCAATTTATGCTGCATGTACTGCAGTAGTGCAACTCAGGGTCCTATGAAAAATCCTAATTGCAGGTGTATGGATCATTCCTTTAGACAGCTAGGTCGTACCCAAAAAGGGATATGAATGCCAGCGTTGCACATGTCAGGAACAATGCCACCGAGAGTATAATTCCCCAAGATGTGCATAAGTTTTGTAAGTAACGATTTCACAGAGCTGTAAAAAAACTTCAATTCGCATCCATCCTTCCGATACACTGAACATTAACCATTAAATAAGGATGTACCGACCTTTGGAAACAACCACCAATCCAATAGCACAACACTCTGATATAACTAACCCTAGCGAATTGCCAGATAATCTTAGAAAGTAACATGTTGTAGACAAGTGAAACACCCAATTCATAATCAAAGTGTAGCGACTTCAGATTGAAATATGGTTTTCTGAAGAAAAAGATAACAGACAAATAATTTAACAAAAGAGTAACCCCATGAAAGACCTGTTCCACAAACGTAAAACAACTTCAGACTGCTAATGGGGATTTGGTATGTTTATCAGGTTGACAGAGGATTCAGCCATTCACCAAGGTTCCATTCCCGCCATGGTCTACACTGGGATGACATTCAAAAAGGATGACGTCAGGTGCATGTCACAAAGCAAGTTGGGAAGAATAGTTACCCCTCGGAACTGGCAGCCAAGCCAGAGGAAGTCCACTATGTACAGTCCCTTGGGACATATTTCTCCAACCACTTCAATTTAAAAAGCAGACTGCCTTCTTAATTCCTAAATATTTGAAAAGCTAGCTGATTAATTCACACTGAACGCATAAAGCGTTAAAGACACAAACTTCAAATGGAGTACAAAGGCCCTTCACTAACTTCAACCTTTATCAAAACTAACACGGAAAAGCACCTTGGAATCACCCTTTTCACAGAGGAATTCCATTATGGAATGGTAATTGCAAAACTTTGGAAACAAAAAGAGAGAAGAAAATTGAAAGATGAATCAAAATTAAAATCATTGACATATTTTCCATACCCTACATAACAAATGCTATCTGCAGAATGTGTCCATGTTCAATACATGTACTGTTAGAGTATGTATCTGCCTCTTGGAAGCCTTGTTGTCCTTTGGGGACGATTTTGGAGATGCAGTTCCCGGTATTGACGATCGAGGCAAAAAAGTATCGGCCTAACAGCTGCGCGGCGGGCTCAGGGTTTCCAGCTCGTTCTCTGCTACTGTGTGAGATTAATCCTGCCTGTGGGTAGTTGGTGTGGGTAAGTTCATCCATAGAAACTGCCGGGAAAACAACAAAACAGGTAATCGTGCAGAAAAGCATTTAATTGCCCACACCATGGAGAAACTTAGGGTTATTCGGAGAGTATTGATGTTCCTGCCCCCGCGCCTGTGTTCAAATACTCGCCTTAGTACAACGTTTGAAGGGAAAAGTTTCCGTCCCATTCCAGCCAACCGGCAGGATCGATCGTATCGGGTTAGGATAACCATATTTGCAACGCGCGTGGAGATTTATCCAACAGAACTGCAAAAACCCGAAACCGGAAAACCCGGTGCGTGCAGCAAGTAAGAGGCCGGCGGTGCGTGGAGCAGACCAGAACGGGAAAACTCGACGCGAAAAACTCGACGGAGCATGAAGAAGAAGGACGTCATACCAAAACTCAAAAGCCCGCCGCCAGATGTGGGTTAGGATAACCATATTTGCAACGCGCGTGGAGATTTATCCAACAGAACTGCAAAAACCCGAAACCGGAAAACCCGGTGCGTGCAGCAAGTAAGAGGTCGGCGGTGTGTGGAGCAGACCAGAACGGGAAAACTCGACGCGAAAAACTCGACGGAGCATGAAGAAGAAGGACGTCATACCAAAACTCAAAAGCCCGCCGCCAGATGTCAGCACGAGGATGAAGGGGAGCCGACGACACGTGTCAGCGGGAGAACAAAAGGGACGATGAAGGTCCCTTTCAAAGGAAAGGCCTATCGGCCTAATTAACAGAAGCGTTTCGAACTTCATTATTAATAACATTATTTCGTAATCTAAAAATAAATCTTAACGTATAAATTAAATAACATTATTTTAATCTTAGAAATAAATATTAACTTACCTTAACTTATTGATACCACTATTTCTTTTTTTAAACCGATTGGTAACACAACTTTCACATAAAATCAATATCAAGCGAGTAGATTCAAAGTTAATTATAGCGAATTTCTAAATCCCAATATTCCCACCAAATTGGCAGCTAAATATAGTACATCCAAATTCTCACAATGTGAGCGCTAAAATATAGTACAATATACAAATAGACATTCCGTTAACATGGATGTTACACGTGTCAGAAGTGGAGTAAATAGGTCTAAACATCATGACCTCAAATAATTTTCTAAGCATAAGAGTATATAGTTGCAAATCTTAATTATTTTGTAATATAATACACGAGGATATGGTGACTTAATTATTTTGTGATATAATACAAGAGGTTAGAGTGACAAGTTATAATATTTTATTATCGCTCGTGTTCTAGTTACGAGGGAACTTCCCTTACTCAAATTACGATGGAATCCCCCTTAAGGTTGTAGGATTGAAATTGAGAAGGTATAACGGGAAATATGGCAATAAATATGCCTCTGTATGACCCAATCAAACATATAAAATTAGAGTTGTACTATTTAAAGGAGTTCTTATAAATGTGTTGGATATGAGAGGTGTAAGAAACCATGTGGGATTCATAAAAGTAAAGGATATTAGTCATGGGTCATGTGTACCTATAAATTAGGGGTTTCAAGGATAACAAAGTTTAAATTTAAGATTAAGATTTAGAAAAACATTGAAAGGTATATGATCTAAAAATAAGAGATTTTATGGAACAATATTATCTATTAGGGTCAGTTGTATAAAATTGCCATTCTATTTTATTTCACTAGAGGTGCTATCTAGCCTAGTAAAGAAGAGACATTGTTATGTTATATTAACATTTGGCTGAATTAAATTACATTAAAAAAATAAAATTAAAATATAGAATATAAATATAAAATTAATATTATAATTATAATTGGTTATAATAATAATTAAATATATTTTAATTCATTTTAATTCCAAATCTATTAAATTTTGAAAAAATCAAATTTTTTAAATTACAAACTTATTTAAAAAAAAAAAAATTAATTCCTCTCCATAGTGATAGATTTAAAATATATATTAATTATTAAAACAACATTGATAATTATATTTTTATTTCAAAAATATGAATACATCTTTTTAATATGAAATTACTTTCCGACTTTAGTGAGGGTTATCAGTGTAATTTCCAACTTTAGTCATTCAGTACAATGTGTCATAGTGAAAGTCTCTCAAACGCCTTCCCACTGGGGAACCGACTTTCAGTTTGGTCACAGACATTGCTTTAATGGGTGCGCAAAAAAGCAAACTCAACTCAAAGGCGTTTGCATGTTATGTTATATTATGAAAAGCATTTATAAAAACAAGAAAGGTAAATGAATTATATATTGTTTTCATAGCACTAAATATTAATTATACGAATTGCGTTTGATTTATATTTTTAACACGGAAATCTGATAATTGTATATGTGTGAATCAGAAATATTTATTTAAACATTTATAATTAATAGTTGAAATTAAATAAACATAAACATTAAATTAGAAATCAGCCTCTGTCAACAGCCAAAACCTAGCCACCAGTCAGTAGTGCCTGGTGTTCTGCGCCTCAGACCTCCTTGTTCCAATGAGCCTTTCCGTAATGAAGTTTGTAAATGTTTCCCTGGAGATTTCTAACTTTCACTTAATTGAACAATTATTTTATGTCGTGGGATGATGCTAATTTGCAGAGTAACGAAGAGCAGGAATATAATTTAAAGAAATGCTTTTGCGCCTTAAGATGGTCTGCTTCTCTAAAGAAATGCTTTTGCTTAGCCATCCATTGATTATATAAATAAAATGGGTGCAGAGTGACCAGATTGTAGACCTGTCAATTGAAGTTAGGCCTTCATGCCGGCGTGTTGTCGGTCACGAGCTCGCAGACCGTCCTTACGCATTCGACCCCACACTAAGAGTTACGAACGACAGACAAGACCGTGGTCACCGTAGCTTTATCTTTTCTTTTCGTGATTTGCCACCTTTTGAAATTCAAAGTGGCCACACTGTAGCAGTACGTGATTAAGTTTTAATTTGGCCACTGCTGTAAAATTAAATAGTTAGTAAATTTGTATGATTTATTAAATTTATTATCTATTTAATAATTATTAATTTTTATGATTCATGTAATAATTATTAATTTTTATGAGGTCATAAATATTAAATAGTATTTCAAAAAAGCACACTCAAATGTGGTATATTTTAAATATTTAAATTGTGATTTTATAATTACAATTCATAAACTATAATGTTATAATATAGAAATTTATAATATTATTTATATATTTAAAATTATGATTTTATAATGTTAGAATATAGAAATTTGTGATGTTATTTTTTGAAATTTGTGATGTTATTATGTGATCACACGTAAAGTGAGATGCAACCTTCATCAACATTTTATTGATGGGATATCAATTATCTTGGGATATATCACATAGATTTAGTTGCCATATATGCACCTTATATTCTATACACATATTCTACCTTCAACTAGACCTAAGTGATTTGATAAATATATTTAAGATTTGAAAATATTGTAAGCTAATAAATTTTGCTTAGAAAATTTAGCTAATTAGATTTTAAATTTTAATAGTAGTTTAATGATGAGTTAATTTGATAATGATGTTTTTATAGCATGAGAGGCTTGGTGATGGTGGTTGTGGTGATGGGATGGCCACAAGAATGATAAGTTACTTGGTAGGGAGGGATGTTAAAGGTGATAGGACTTGTGGTGTCAAATGATTTAAATTTGTAATATTTATTTATAATCAATGATGATAATATTATTTTTTTAATTTAATATATTCATATATTTATTATTATTTTTAATTTTATATCTATATATATAATGATTATTATTTATATAGTTCCAATATTTATGAATATTAATATGCATAGAATTTGTGCTTATGATATATAAAAAAATTAAAAGTATAATATATATATTTTTATTGGTATATAAAATGTTAATATAAAAAAAAATTAATATTGTTGAGTTCAAATTATATTTTTATAATAATGATAGTGATGTTAAAGTTTTAATAATTAATGAGTACATATTGATAGCACATCACATCTCAATAGTTATCCATGAAAAACATTTCAAACACCCAAGTCAAAGTTAGAAACTATTTATTAAGAGCACTATAGTCATTGTTAAAGCATCAATCTAATTAGTTTAATGTGTTTTTTAAAAACATTAAAGGGTTTAGGAGCTTTTTAGATGACTATTTATATCATTAAGTCATAATAAATTATTTTTAGTTTGATTTCTTTTTAAAGTAATGTTCAAAGGAGTTGTCTTTAGTGTGATTTTTTGAAAGGCTTTTAGGTGGCTTTTCCCGGTTTAATTTCTCTAAAATCCGACCGGAATTTATTGAAATCACAGATTTGACAAGTAACTCCTGCATAATTGAAGTTCCCTAGGGGTCTTTTAGCATGTTGAATCCATATATATAGTGAAGAAATCAGTTTAAATAACACAAATCAAGATTTCACCTCAAATTTTTCCACTGGATTTTGGCACTGGAAAGTTCAAAAAATCATACTAAAAACAATTCTAATGTTAAAATGTTAAGTCTAATGTTATGACTAATTTAAATAATCTAACTTGAAAATCAAATTATTTCTAATTAGCTCAAGGCATATTTATATCATCCCTAGACGGATGTACGACAATTGACTTTTTACTTTTTTTACAACTGAACGATGACAATTGTGTTTGAAGGAATATCATTTGTCTAAGTCCTTAATGGAATTGAAAGGTTGCAAAATTAATTGAAAAATCAAAACAACTGTGCAAGTGGAGAGATGTGTGCAGGTGGAGAGATGTGTGAGACATTTGAATTCTCGAATGATTATTGTATAGTTGGCGATTAAATGAATTATGGAGTGTCTTGTTTGCCACATGTTAGCAAGGCGTTGCAATTTTGCGAGCGTGTTGTTCCAATCCATGTCTTGGTCCTCCCATTGGAATTATCAATTGATTGTTGTATCCTGGCATTTGGGAAAGCCTTTAAAAGTTTGGGAAAATTTAATCCTTGTTGGTTGATCACGAGCACTTTTTTACAATTTTCTGTGTTTTTAGTTAATGTAGGGGATGGACACCATTACTTGTGCACCCTCTCGTCCACCTCAGCTGCTGATGTGGAGACACCTACCAACCTTGTACGACACCTGTCGAGTTCTCTTGCCATGTGTTGTGGTGGGTGGGGGAACTTAAGTTTGTAGCCACCTCTCCATTTAGGGTTTCATTTCGTTTGTTTTGTGCGATGTCTTCTCTGCCCTGGGTTGTTTTTTTCGGTTCTAGTGTGTCGGCGATGTGCTCTGCCAACAATGGCTTGGAACAGCTCCAATACTGGTTCGCCTTGTCCACCATTCTTGATTTGCTCAGCGGGTGAGGTTGCTTGCAGTGGTTCATTAGCAGTTTAGGGTTTATGGTGTGGTTGTTTAATTGCGCATGTGATTGTTGTTCAGGGTTTAGGGTTTTGTTTCTTTACCTGTTTCAAGGGGGGTTTAACTCTGATACTGTTCTTAAACGTTGTGCAACGTCGAGGGTTTACAAATATCTTGGTCATTGTTTCATTCTCGCGACCTGTTGTTTGGGAAGGAGCCAGTGCGAAATTCTAACCAGTTCAAGATCCATGAAGGCAAATTTCTAAATACATGAGTTTTTTTCGAATTGTCAGTAATTTGTTTGTATGTTTTTGCCAACTGTTAATTTTTTCATGTTTTACAAGTTTTGGTTGTAGGTAATTTGTGTGGCTATTGTGGAAAAGGTATGACGTGGTCTGGGGAATGTTTGGACACAATGGTGACTTCTACGTCTATCCAGTAGAATTCTAAATCCTACTAGCCACTGTGTTTTTCAACACCTAAACTTGATGTTGGGATTTTTGTCTTTTTTCTCTTGCTGCACTATTGTGTTTTTGAACACTTCAATTTGCTGGGAAATCATCTCTTATTGCATGTTTTCTGCATTTTCTTCTAATTCATGTTATGATTTCTGTCGATTTTGCTTGCTCTGTTACCCTCCCTTACCCTCCCCTGAACACGAGTTGTTTTCTTATTTTGGGCACAGTGTTTGATTTAATTTGACCCTAGGTTTAGCCCATGTACCCACTAAATCTCAAGTAATTTTTTGAGTCTAAAGTGTTTGAGACGCTTAGGAAGCTCCTCTGGTAGGCTACAATTTGACAAGCTAGGGCTATAAACCCCCGGTCAAGGCAGGAACCTATAGTTGGAAGCTCCACTCGAGGGTAATGTGATTTAAGTAGGGTGTGAAGAGGTAGCATCGACCCTATGGTTTGTTTTGGGATTGAAATGCTCTATGATTCATATAATTTTTGTTGTTTATGCCTTCTTTGTCTTCAAATCTGATGCGGGCAATTGTTTTTTCAGTGGTCTGATTAGCTCTATAATGAATTTTGACGCTGAAATCATCTTTGTCGTGTTTTTTGGATATTTGCACTGAACTGTTATAAGGGTTATTTGATTTGTATATGGTGGAGTTTACTTTCTATGGTATCCAACGTGTAGCCTCGACCCTATGGTCTGTTTTGGGATTGAAATGCTCTATGATTCATCTGATTTGTGTTGTTTAGACCTTCTTTGCCTTCAAATATATGCAGGAAATTGTTTTTTTTTGTGGTCTAATTAACTCTGTAATGAATTTTGATGTGCAATTAATATTTGTGGTGTTTTTTGGATATTTGGATTGAACTGTTATAAGGGTTACCTGATTTGTATATGGTGGAGTTTACTTTGTATGGTATCCAAGTGCTAACCTTGACTCTATGGTCTGTTATGGGATTGAAATTATCTATCGTTCATCTGATTTGTGTTGTTTAGACCTTCTTTGCCTTTAAATCTAATGCAGAAAATTCTTTTTTCTATGGTCTGATTAGCTTTGCAATTAATTTTGACAAGGAAATCATCTTTGTGGTGTTTTTCGAATATTTGGATTGAACTATTATAAGGGTTATCTAATTTGTATATGGTGGAGTTTACTTTCTATGGTATCCAATGGAGGTCCTAAAAAAGTCACACAACTAATTACCCAACCTTATCAGTGTGAGATGGAAGATTGTTTTTATTGCCAAATGTTTTTTTGGAGGTAAATTTATTTGTAAGAGAAACTTTGCATTGTGTTTTAATTCATTTATGTATTGTTTGGAATAGAGTCTGCGGTAATATGCAGATATTTCACATTCAAACTTTTTAGACATATACTTTAAATGCAGTGACTACATTAATCTGTGAAATTCATTTTCTGATTCATTCTTCTATAACATTTACAGTTAAAAGATATATTTTCACTTAATGTTTGGGTTGGAACGAATGTATAGTTGAAAGATGTTTGGGTTGGAAGGAATGTACTTGTGTATTGTTGTTTCATTCTGTTGTGGCATTTGGTTTGTGGATAAATCTGAAATTTATGTCATTTTGTTAATGGTTTTGGTTCCGGTTAGCTTTAGACTCTTGTCTTATTGATTTTATATCACATGGATCTAAGTTGTCCTTTTGTAAATTACCATCTTGAGGAGCTTCTTTATTGCAATGTCTCCATATTTGTGGATATATGGAATGTTAGGTTCTTTGACATATTTTTTGATGGATGGAATGTTAGGTTCTTTGTGAATATGAAGCTTTTATATATTAATGAATTTCAAGTGCTACATTTTATAAAAAGAGAAAAATCCACAAGTTGGTATAACGGTTTCTCTCATATTATTGAACTTATTCCTAAAATGTTCAATGCTTCTTTTAATTACATTACAAGTTTTTTGAGCTTGTTGGAGCGGATTCCTCTTTGTCAATTTTCTTTTTTCTCCATGATCATTGTATTCATTAACTCTAAGGGATTTTAATTTGTCCCAAAATTTGGAGATACAAAGTGGCCAGTAGAAGGACCGCAATTTATGTATTATTGCATTATGTTAAAGTAATGAATATGGAAAAATCATTGTCAACTTGGACAAATCTTTCTTCTCTACATTTGTGTAAAAGTAAAGTTATGAATATGGGAATTCTTTTGCCATCAAGTCAAGTGTTTGCATTGAATTTGATGTGTAGTATATTCATTTATAGGAGTAATTCAATGTCCATATTTGACAACCCAATTGGCTGTGTTTTAATTGGAGGTAAATTGATTTATAAGAGAAACTTTGCATTGTGTTTGGATTCAAGTAAATTGGTTTATAAGGGAAATTCAATGCCCAGAGTGCATTTCCCATTTGTATTGTGTTTTAATTGGAAGTGCATTGATTTATAAAGGTAAAATGATGTTCATAATGGGTTGGTCTACAAGCCCATTTGCATTATATATTCATTTATAAGAGTCATTCAATGCCCATAGTTGGAAAAATTGGAGGTAAATTGATTTGTAAGAGCAACTTTGCATTGTGTTTGGATTCGAAGTAAATTGGGTTATAAGGGAAATTCAATGCCGAGAGTGCATTACCCATTTGTATTATGCTTTAATTGGAAGTAAGTTGTCCTTTTGTAACTTGCCATCTTGAGGAGCTTCTTTATTACTCTGTCTCCATATTTGTTGATGTATGGAATCTTAGGTTCTTTGACATATTTTTTGATGTATAGAATGTTAGGTTCTTTGCGAATATGAAACTAATAGCTATGTACTTTTGTTGTAAACTATTTTATGGAATTTCATATTAAAATAAGTGACTTGTTCAAGATTTCATTATTCACTCGTTTGTCATCATATTTACAACTCAATTATAAATGTATTGTAAATCATTTGGTGTGTAGAGGCATAACAAAAAATCCCATTTGCATTCTTGGGTAAGATTTATACATTATAATAGACTATAAATGTTCCTTCTAAAATGGATTTGGTTACAATGCCACAAACAATATGAAATAAAACAACCTAGGTTGTAATCCAAAATCTTTCTTTGACAAGAAAAAGATACAATCCATCCAACACATCATAATGTGGTTACAACCAAAACATATGACACCCCTATTCTTTATGGCCTTGAGAATCTTGAGTGCCAAAACTCCCTGAGTTACCTGCTTGAGCCTGGTAGGTTGGCTTACCTAAAATGGGTTGATTAGGAAATGGTTTATTGTTTCCATATGATTGAGTCCAATTTTCACCTTCCAACCATGGATGAATTGAGTATCCATACCTCACATTTTCACTACTAACCCCTGCATTAAGTGGAGGTGTGCGATGAACATACATAGAATTGACACCTCCTCTGGTAGGAATAAGGCAAGTGGGTAAACCCTCAGTTTGATAGTGAGGCACTTGAATGTTTATGAGGTCTTGGAATAATGATGTATTATCTACAATATTGTCCATGTGTTTGAAATAATATTGGTTTCATCATCTATGCTTGCATCATTGTAAACCATATTGATCATCTCTCGTTCCTTTTCAAGCATTTGTTGTGCCTTTCTTGATTCCTTTTCCTGTCTTGCCATTTTTTTTTGGTCCTCATTTTTCCTTGCTTTATCTCTTTTAAGCCTTCCATTTGCTCGGCGTTATGCTGCAACAATCCCCGGTGCCTTCTTCTTGTTAGCTAGATCCTTCCTTTTCTGTTTTAATTCATGCATTTCATTTTTTATTTTTTTTTAGACTCAACCAACAGGTTTATATAGTCTTCTAAGGTGAATAACTGTGAAATTTGGCCCAAATGAAGACTACCCAGTGTACCTTTCTTTTTTTCATTAATACTATCTCTATTGGTTGCTTTAGGAACCGACCAAGCATCTTCTCCACCCCTCCCACCTACATGTCAATGCTTGGTACTTCCCTTTGAGTATCTGAGACAATTGATTGAACTATCTCATTATCTTCATTTGATGCCTCATTATGTGCTTCATCTTCTTCCATTGATCTATTGTCCACAAAAATAATGAACAATTTCAATGTTCAATTCTGCTGGTTGTGAGGACATGTTCATGCTTTGTTCATTGGTTGTTGAGACACTATGTTCATTCATATTAATCATGGCTTCTACCAACCATGATGGTGGGTTTACTTGGCTTGGAAATGTCAATTAATTATTGTCAACTACATGTTCAACAATGCCATTAACAATGTCAACAATAGAAGTTTAATGTTCTTGAGTTGGTAGAACAACCTCCATGTTACTGTGAATTTGTTCATGATTATACTATGTTTCACATACAGTTTCATCATATTCATGATATAAGTGTCCTTGAGAGAGGGAAATCATATTGCTAGATGCAACCATATAATATTGTTCATCTACTTCTTGCACTTCAACACCTATTTGGACATGCCCTTCTTCCTGACCATCCACATGAAACATCTGGCTACAACCAATATCATGCATAATATCATCATAATTCAGTGGCCAGATTCCTTTCCTCCTAAAGACAATCTTGATATTTGATGGTGCCAGAGCCCTTTTAAAAGCTTTACTTGCAAGCCATACTAGTTCAAACCTTTTCACCTCAACCCCCAGATTCTTTTCCATCCATGCATTGCGCTTTGACTTCAAATAGTTCCTGAATGGGCCAAACACACTAACATCAAGGGGTTGGAATCTGTGATTGGTATGAGGGGGAAATGTAAATAGGTCGATGCCTAAATTGTTTACTTCCTCAATTGTTTGTACAACCATGTGGCTCCCATGACCATCTAATATCAATAGGTGTCTGTTATTAGGTGAGATTCCACCTGGTACCAATGCAGGAAAGTGAAAAACCAAACTTAAAAACAATTCTTTAGTCATCCATGCATGAGGATGTGTAGCCATGCATGCACTTGGTTCACAGTTCTGTATATAGTTTTTCAGTTGATTTTTACCTTTGAATAGATAAAATCTTGGAATTGAAGTACCAATTGCATTGACACAACATAAAATAGTTATCCACTCCCTACTCTTAGGAAAAATATTTGGCACATTTCAAATCCCTCTCTTGGTAATTACCCACATGCCACAATTCCTCCCCGCCTGTAAACCTGTTTCATCACAGTTCCATAAATTGTCTGATCCATAAGAATGTTTATCGTAAGCACTAGAAAGAGTGTCATAGAACTTCTACACAACTGTAGGGTGGAAATTTAATGTTGTCTCTGTCAAGGCCCTCAGTTGTATGTAATACAAGGTCTGGATGCCTTTTTTAAACCCAAACCACCATGATTTACCAAGAAACCCATCTTTGAAAGGGTTTGGCCTCCCTCGACAGATTTGAGCAACTGTGGATTTGAGTTGTATCAACTCTAGCCCATGTCCCAATTGGGCCATCTCTTTACACCACTCAACCACCTCGACCTCCTCCTCATCAGTCATAATTGTAAGAGGCCCTCTATGTTTTCTATGAGTTAGTCCATTTATACGATAATGTATTAATGAGGGAGGAATACCATGTTTTTTCAGATGCCCGAGCTGAGTATCCATTAAACTCTATGTCGTCAATTGCAACTAACATTTCTTCTTTTTTCCATCCTCTTATAGCACTAATATTTTTAGTTGAACTTCCCCTTGGACTGTTGTTGACGGTGGCTCTATGGGTGATAGTGTGACAACATCAGCTTCAGTCGCAGGGTCATCCTCAACAACATTCCTTGGGGCATTGTTGATATTCACATCACCTATCCTGTCCTCATGTGATGATGGGCATCACAGTTGGGCACCCCTTGTCACTCTCTTGCCACTTCTCCTTGTACAAGAAACACAACGAACTCTTTCCATAGATGCAACAACCTACAAAACTATTGCATGAATTTAGTTAAGAATATTTGAAAATTATTCTTTCATATAAGGAAAAGATACTTATGCTTTATTACAGGCAATTATCAACATGTATGTTAGTATCCTTGAAAAATCAAATCTACAGAATCATTTTTTGTATGTCTTCAAAATTAACAGTCATTGTTGTTTTGATAACTTGTTTCTACACTTAAAATACCATGATTGTATTTGTACTTGGAAAACTATTGTCAGTTTCCACCTTCTTCTGGTACTATGAGAAGATATGGTAGTTATTTTTGTTTGAATTAATTTGTTTAGACTCATGTTTGTTACCGCAATTGAATTCATTCATGGCCCACACTGTCTCACCAAGTGGACCTGGATTGTCAATCATGTAGTTCAAGTAGTGTTTTCCTTATGTGGCTTTGAAGTTGAAAAGAACTTACATCATATCCAATAATTGACCCATAATATTCTCTCACTATTTTAATATTGTTGTCATACTTTCCTTAGTATTTGTCAACAAACTCAAAAACCTTCAAAATTCTTCTCGCCATTCAAATATCAAGATATCATATTAGATTAGAGAAATACCTAGTATATTTATTGAATATGGGAATAATTAAATCAATATTAAATTCTATGGATAAGAGAAAATTACCTATTTTTCATGGCTCAAAATTTCATTAGAGTAATAAGAAACTTCCATTGTAGTAGAAGTTTCTCCTGCAAGATTTGATCCAGGATTACTAGTGTCAATGTTGTAGGCTTGTCTTGGTGCTTTCATATATTCTAGCCTGTACCAATAGTAATGGTCCGAGTTACCATAACCAACCTGATAACATATTAAAGGGAATGATGTTTACCTACAAAGTAATGAACTCTAAGATGAGGTAAACATATGGTATTATCAAGGATTCACTGATGAGAGTGGGCTCATGGTTTGGTAGAATGTATTTGAGAGTTATACTATTGGAGGATTATGCGATGATTTTGGGCTTTTATTTTATGACGACAACACAAACATTTCCTTTGTTGGAGAAGGATAAATTTTTTATCATTAGAGAGCATGGAGCTTAGATATTGCCAATGGTGAAGAAAAGTAGTGTGGGATATCACTCAATGGTATTCATAGTTGTGTTGTATGATATATATCGTCAGTTACATAATTTTGAGAAGGGGACAACCCTATATCATGATAAACAAGAGAGGGAGCTAGTGGACATGCGTGCATGAGCATCTTAAATTGGCAATATGAGTCAATTTGTAGGTTGGGTAGGAGAAGTTGGATCTTCTCCCAATATTGAGCAACATTGAGAGACTTCAACCAAGTGTCTTCAGTAACAATGTGATGTCAGAGTGAGAGGCCCGAGTTCTTCTTCTAATGAGGATGCTTTTAGTAAGTGGATGATAGAGATCCTATGGGTATTGTGGATTATTGCAAATAAGTGATGGGGATATATGATTTTCAATTGAATGATAAATGGCTTGCAAAGCTAGGTTGTTCGAAGACAAAGATTGAAGGAGTGTGGAGATACATGAGGAAACAACATTTGTTTGATACCTTAGTTGCTTAGAGTCAAGGGAGTGTCTTTCGAGTCCTCTTGTCTATATAAAATATTTTGTGTGAGGGATGGATGACTACCTTAGTGTAGAAGTTTCTTTTGCAAGATTTGATCTAGGATTGTTAGTGTCAATAATGAAGACATAACATTTCATTCAAATATTCAACACAAGATTAATGTCTCATAGGTTATGCCATATTTTCCACTAAGATTATTGTTGCTCGGGTGGAGTTGTTCTGTTCTTTTTCATCTGCAGCTGTCCATACTAGCCAATACTCTTCATTATGGTTGTGACATATTTTCCAATCAACTTTAAAATGATTAATAATATGGAAAAATAGAAAAAATATATATTTTCATGAAAATGAAACTATAAGAGCTGAAATAAAAAACTGTGAGAAATGAAAAATAGCACTGTAAAAAAAATGTGTTGTAATTGAAATAACTAACCTGAATATACTGTCAAATGTTCTGTGATCATTTGTCTCCAAGGCTGGTGAATAGCTTGAATGCATAACGTGCAACTTCAATAGTGGTTGAACTTCTTTTATAGTTTTTTGCACTTGAATTTATTCGGTGGTAAGGATGGACATGGATTGAAATGGCTTCACTTTGAATGTGTGGTCTGGATTTAATTGGATGTGATCCAATGGCTAGGAATTTGTTATTTGTTGATCCATGTGCTTTGATCTGTTTTAATGAGAAATAGAATGGGATGGGTGTCATTTATTAAAGTTATTGTGTTGGGTGTCATTTATTGAACACAATGGGTTTAAATGTTATTGGGTTGGATGTCATTTATTAAACGCAGTGGGTTTAAATGTTGAACAACATAGTAGTTATGGCTGACATACATTCACTTTTACTATTTGCAAGTATGGATATTTATTTGGACTACATAACTTCAGTTTTGATGAGTGGGGGTTCAAGTGATTGCTACTTTGTACCTCTGGAATAGACCATTTTGGAAGGATTTATGGTTTTATCTATTTTCTAATTGGGTCGATGTGATTTGTACTCTTAAGTATTAAGATACTATTTATGGACAGTTGTGGGCTAGTCAATGTTTTGGGCTAGTTGGTTGTATATCTCTCAATTTTTGGTGGTTTGGTGGGACCAATACAATATCAATTATTGGTCCTTGCAGAACATTAGACATCTCTCCCCTATTCAATGTCTACTGGTTAATGTTTCGATCCTTTTTTATTTTATGTGTCATTCGTTAATGTGTCTTTAGGCTAGACAAACACATCCGACAAGGTGGCCAAGATCTAGCCTCTAGTGGAAGATCGAGCAGGTGGACAAGATTGAGCAAGCTGAGAAATGGTTGCCCGTATGACTAGAGCGCTATGAAATGAGATACCGATGAGTTCTTGGTTTAGAGGAGACTAAGCGATAGATGATAAGAAGAGAAGGGTAGAGAAGATATTGAAAGAGGCCGTGGAGAACCCTCGAGGCTTGGTACAACTACGAATATTGGAGCAAATATTCCTTTAACAAATGAATGCATGTCTAATTCTTCTAGTTGTTCTCTTATCTGCAGCCACGATCCACAACCCACGCCACTGCAAAGCTCCAATAGAATACAACGCAGTTGGTCCTTCTCTGTCATTGAGGAGGAAAATTTGTTTAAGATCTTCCATTACACTATTATTCTAATTTTGTCTAGATTCCTCATCCAATGCATTGCAACCCAGATCATCCCTTGCACATTGTGCTTGTCTTGTACACTCACTATATTTTTCATTTTATATATGTACTAGCATACTAAAAGGAAACCCCGAAGTGAATGATAATGATATGTTGTTTAAAGATAAGAGATTTTTTTAATTGGTTTTTGAGTAAGTAATGGAATATCTATCGAATAAGTTCCATGAATAATGTAATAACTTGATATTTCAAATGGTTAAGAACACTTCTACATACTTTAGAAAATGTGAAGATAAAGGTGTTTGAGTTGGTCGAATGACATGAGTAGTGATAAGATTAGTGGTACAACTGCTTAACATTTGTAAACTTTGGACTTTTATAAGGTCCCTACTAAATAGGACATGACTATGGATGTATTGTGCCTAACTAGTTTTTCCAATTTGAAAGTTAATGCTTAGAAAAACAAACACCCTCTTGTGTGCTTCAACCCTCTATACCTAATGACGAAAGGTGATGTTGAAGGAGTGTAGAAGGAACATGTCGTTTACTTCGCCTCTGAGGAAGGTTTTGGGTTCATTAGAAAAACGAATGATCTAAGGTCATTGGGAGTCAAGGAAGGATGTGTTCTTAGTTATGGGGGAATATATTGGAGTCAACCAAATCCTTGACTTTTTAGGATGCACTTTGGTACAAAATTTTATTGGAAAGAGCATAGCAATGGACTACATTATGAGATAGAGTAAGTAGATTCGGGGTTCATGGTTAGGCCATTTATATCTTGGAGCAACTCAATGTAACCACACTAATAATTTTCAATCCTTTTCCTTCCACCCTAATTACTTTTGTCCCCTTTCCATCCACCATAATTACTTTATCATTAAGTAATGTAACATGTTTCACTTAGATCTTTTTAAAAAATTATTATGGATAGAGATTGGTATTTTAGTGCAACATTGTATTCTTTAATTTCTTATTGCTCTAGAATTATGACATATATTTATGATTTAACAAGGTGATAAATTGAGTAACTTCTTTTATAAAAAAAGTTATAACAACATTGGATTTAATGAAAATTTATATTACTCACATGGGGAAATATTTTTCCACTAAGTTTGATCATTTTACATTTTTTTTTATGGAAATTTGGTGATACAAATTCAAGCCAACTTGCCATTTTTCGTGATTTAAAATGCACTTTTGAATATAAATGCATTCAAAGCATTAAATCTATACATAGGTAGCAACTCAAGTAGATCATTTCAACAACTTTTTGGCTAACTCATTGGAGAATATGCCAAATAAAATGTAAAACGTTTAAATTACACTATGTTTGTTTGCATAAATATAACACAAGTTGCTACTCTTAAAATAGAAATAGAAATTAGAGTGTTATTACCAATACCAAATGTTTGAGAAGCCACCTTTGGGGGCATTAAACTATCCCAAGGGACAACCAAACATGGACTAGCTTCACACAATCTACCCTTTTATTCTATTGTAAATTAAACCTTTTCATCGTATGTATCTTTTTTTGTTTGTTTGTTAGGTACTGTGAGTGTTGAGATGAATGACATGCCTAAGATGTGGCTTGAGTAACTACGACCTATGGGCATCTAAGCCATCAAATCCACCCAAGGATCGCAGTCATCCTGGGCCACGACAACCCTTAGCATGGCTATATTTTTTCTTATGGGGTTTCAAATTGGTTACCTTTCCACCAAATAGTTCCTTAATAAAACACCTTACCATTGTTTATTTTACACCACATGGGCTTTCATCTTATCTATCTTATTTATTCATTTACAATCCATTTAAAATTTGACAAAAGGTTATATTTAATTTTATTTTAGATCATAAATAAGAAAATCATGATATCAAAGAATAACGTTCTCATATATCTCATTTTCTCATTCAATCCTAAGTATGCCTATAATACATCTCCACTTGAGATAATCTTTTGAGTTGTATATATATATATATATATATATAGAGAGAGAGAGAGAGAGAGAGAGAGAGAGAGAGAGAGAGTAATGATCCATTTTATTTCATTTTACATTAAATATTTCCATCCTATATATTTATCTTTCTTTTTTTACAATCCTTCCACATAAAGATTTAATTAATTTTATTCTAAATTATAAATAAGAAAATCATAATATAAAAGTGTAAAGTTTTCTTACATCTCACTTTCTCATTCAAACGTAAGTACCAACATAAATCCATGTCAACCTCAAATCTATCAACCATCTAGAAGGACCAAATCAATCTCTTGAGTTGTATATATATAGAGAGAGATTCATCTCAACCTCCAAATCTCTTGAGTTGTATATATATAGAGAGAGATTCATCTCAGCCTCCAAATCTATTGAGTTATATATATATATATAAACTCCACGTTAAGGAAAGAAATAATTACAAATCTCTTTCATTTTGACCAATACATCAAGAAATTGTTTTAACCACAACATTTTTGTAAATTGTTTTATATAATACATACATAATTGACATTCAAATATTTTAATTAATATAACTATTGAAATATTTAATTTATGTTATTTACCTTAAAATATTTATTAAAACAATCAATAAAAACATAGGTTGTCTCCATTTTTTTTAATTAATATTTTTTTGAATATTGCATCAGAAATCCCCTCTCCTCTCTTTCTTAGAGTGAAAAATTAAAATATCAATAAAATAAAAATAGTTTTAACTTTTATATATATAAAAATTGATAAAATGGTTTTAGATGAATATTGAAATATTATATATATGAAATTAAAATATCTATCAAATATTTGAAATAGTGAAAAAATATATAATATCTTATTTTTTAAATCTATATCCAATTTGATATATAATTTATATATCCTCTTTAACCTAATATTTCTGTATATATTATATATTTTACTCTTTAAGAATATGGTGTTTCGATATATAATATATAATTTACACTCGTATATACTCTAAACACTATCTACGCTTAGAATATTGGATAAACATTATGCAACATTCATAAATATTATGCACCCATTGGGACAAATTAATTAGAGTCATAGTAAGAGTAATAAATCTATATATATACACGCTCTTGTACACTTTTATATATATATATATATATATATAATATCATGATAGAAATGAAGAGTCAAATTTATGAACCCTCATTAATTTGAACACTAACTCTTCATACCTACCTCTTTTAGCTTTATCTTAAGCTTAAAAATTAATTATATATATATATAGACCCTGATGCTGTGAGCAAGCGAGCGAAGATGGTTTCGAGAGTGGCAGATTACAAGTCAACGAACTAGGTAAAAAAATCGAAGGGCAGACATTTCAGTTTCGCGGCGAGTCCGTCAAAAACTCACTGATAAATGTGGATCGATAAATAGGTGGCGGTTTTTCATAGGCTCTCGAGAGACGACGAAGGTCGGTGGAGAATCTTCCTTTAAAAAGGCGTCATTACAATTATGATAGAAATGCAGAGTCAAACTCATGGAGGAACAATGATCAATTTGAACACTACTAGGCTAGGCTAGAAAACGTTCATACCTAACTCTTTTAGCTTTATCTTAAGCTTAAAAGTTCTACCCACTATTTAATATCTAAAATTTTGGCATTGTTAAACGCACGTCACATCTTCGTTGAAATTTGAATTAACGCATGTGGAATCTGCGTTCACTTATGTACTTCGCTAAAGTAATGAGCTTGGCTTATATAATTTGGCATATACAACTTCACTAAAGAGGATAGACATATACACCTCTTATTTAAGAGTAAAGGAATTTATAACAAGATATTAAACTAGCATTTGCAGCCAAGGATGCAAAGGAAATGCCGTAAGGCACAGTGTGTGTAAGAATATTGAAATGTGAATAGACTTTAGTAGGTTTTTTGTGAAAGGAAGGGTAGTCGATGTCGAGTTTTAATTTGAGTAAGGCATGCCGAAACCACTAAAAATGAATGCAAGTAGCTGCAAATATGCATTGAACCTATCTAGAGGCCTTTGTTTGTAGCTAGTAAAAATTGTGGAGTTAAAGGTGAAGATAAATGAATGAACCAACGCGAACAACAACTGGGCAACCATATTGATTTGGACAGGGCCACCCAAGAAATGATTATCCAAACTGGAAATTAAATTAGTATGAATATATATCGAAAACATGTAGTATATTAATTAAGGTCAATTGATTTTGTCAATAGAATATGTTAAAACCCATTGACAATGAAATGGGCGTGAGGATATAAACTATCAAAATGGTATTGATCTTGAAACATCCCTTTTTAAGTTTGAAATGGAAAACAGAAATAAGTGCGAGGACGCAAATTATCAAAATGGTATTTGATGTTGAAACATCCTTTTTTAAGTGTGAAGGGAAAATACAAATAGTGTATTGTAACATCCTTTTTTCAAGTTTGAAATGAAAAACACAAATAGCTGTGAGGACACAAGCCATGAAATGGTAATTGATGTTGAAACATCATTTTTTAAGTTTGAAATGGAAAATACAAATAGTGAATTGTAACCAGATAGGTCCGAGAAGGAACACAATAGCGTAAAGAATATTGTGCTTGTCATTCCATATTTGAAGTTGTAGGAAAACATGGTGGAGGAAGCGAAGACATGAAGAAGCAACAATGGACCTGCGAAATGTATGCTTTCTTAGAATTAGGAATATGTAAACCAGTTGCGGAAATGTAGTAGTAATACTTTGCAGGCGAGTTGTGTTTAAATGAAGCTGGAAGTAATGGAAATGAAGTTACCTTTGCTATGGGGATCCATATATTTTTAGTGGAAAATGCATGGTGAATAACGGCAGGCTGAACACCACTTGGAGGTTAATGCGCAACTGAAGTCGCAATTTTTTTGCTTGCCAGGCTACCTGTCATTGTGTAGGTAGGTATTTCTGATTCCATGTGGCCTGTTGCAAAAGAAAGAAAAGGTTAGAATGAGATGTATAGATAATATAAAGACATTCTAATATTTGATCATTTCACCAACATTGATCAAAGTTGGTTGATGTTGAAAGATATGAAAAGCATGCTATGAAATAGAATTAGGCAACTAAATGGAGGGGACCTTATGTTGATGTCAAAGCATGGGTTGGAGCAGATTATCTCGAGGTGGCATTGAACGAAGAATGGCTTCTGTGTGTTTTCTGCGAGCAATGTTTTTGTTGTCCTTCATTTTACTGTAACGATCGAAACTAAATGCGGGGTTAATCCGTAGAGCCTGTAGAGAAGGGACTCTTGAAAGAGATGTGAATGTGAGACCTTGACGTTTTGTTTTTCCAATGTCAATTGTTGCCTTTGGAAGTGTCATACCTTGAGATTTATGTATGGTTAACGCCCAAGCCATCTTCAATGGAATTTGTGCACGTCCATTTCTTTTTACTGCTGCAATAGGTAAGTGAGTGGGGTTTCTTTCATCTTAAGGAGGCCCAATGTATTTGGGAAAATCCATGACAACAAATGCTAGAATTTGTGGTGGTGCAGTTGATTCTTTGTAAAAGATGGTTACAATTTTTCCAAGGGAACCATTAACAAGTCCGGCTGAAACCCAAAGGTTGGAAGTTAGCATAACTTTTTCACCATTGCATAGCAATACAATTCACTCAAGTTGCTCGTCTTCAGAGGAAGGTTGGTCATTGCAGACGAGGAAGGTTGGTTTCCCTTCTGTTTTTTGTTTTTTTGACATTCCCTGGTGTCTTTTCTTGCTTGGTAAAGTTCACGACACCGTGCATTTATTCGTTCTTTATTGTTGCATAGTATCTTCGAGCACGTTAATTATTAGAACAAGAAGCCATTCGCAAAATTTATGGTACCTATAAGCAAGAGAGGGGAAAAGAAGAATGTTATTTGGAGACAACAACCATGCGATTGCAGGAAAGCGAAAGAAGGGTAAAAAACACAATAGAAAGCAAAAGAAGGGAAAAAAATCCAAGCTCAGAATAGTTCCATGCGAAATTTTTTATTTGAGTAATGTTTTTGAAACAACATATTACTATTTTTTCTATATACATGTAGGTGGTTTCATGTGTAAATCTGATGAAAGGGAAAAAAATGTGAATTTGTCTACTCACATAATGCTAGGTACAATGGAGAACAATACTCATTTCAATGGTATATAAGAAAATTCCATAAGAAGGCATGCAACAATATATCTTGTAAAGTTGTATTTATGAAATTGGACAATAGGAATTGCTAAAAAGCAAGGAATACATTTTGAAATATTTATCTACAATGGCGAGATGTTCTGAATTTCTCGAAGGATGTTGCTGCATTCTGCCGTGAAATGCAGCTTTTCTTCTTTTATGATAACACATTTCAAGCGTGGAACCTCTTTAAAAGTTTCTGTCTTCACCGACAATGTGAAGATATGATCTGTCCATAGAGCCCTAGAGACAATTTCCTTGATAAGTTCTGGATCTGAAGATAATAAATAGAAGTCTTTGGCATTATTTCCTAGAATTGTAGAGCCCGCGTCTTCGAAAGCAACAGTTGAAGCCAATCCACCAGTGTGATCCTGTATGTCGATTTTCAATAAGTATCTGTAATCACAGTCGCGTACTTCAGCATTGCATTTTGGACAGAACCACATCCCTGTATTTTGTGGAATAAGTTTTTCCATGCATTTTTTCCCGCCAACGAGAGACGGGCAAGAAATGTAGTAAAAACTATCCATCCCAATTTTTGTTATTGTGCCCTTTAATTGGAAAAAAGTTGGTTTCTCTAAGGAATCCATATTGTAAATGTCAGAAATTGTTATTTTTTTTTGTTGGTGGCCGAAAGGAGAT
>APFE030722845.1:81077-114307 GCA_000404065.3 Pinus taeda
AGAGAGAGTAATGATCCATTTTATTTCATTTTACATTAAATATTTCCATCCTATATATTTATCTTTCTTTTTTTACAATCCTTCCACATAAAGATTTAATTAATTTTATTCTAAATTATAAATAAGAAAATCATAATATAAAAGTGTAAAGTTTTCTTACATCTCACTTTCTCATTCAAACGTAAGTACCAACATAAATCCATGTCAACCTCAAATCTATCAACCATCTAGAAGGACCAAATCAATCTCTTGAGTTGTATATATATAGAGAGAGATTCATCTCAACCTCCAAATCTCTTGAGTTGTATATATATAGAGAGAGATTCATCTCAGCCTCCAAATCTATTGAGTTATATATATATATATAAACTCCACGTTAAGGAAAGAAATAATTACAAATCTCTTTCATTTTGACCAATACATCAAGAAATTGTTTTAACCACAACATTTTTGTAAATTGTTTTATATAATACATACATAATTGACATTCAAATATTTTAATTAATATAACTATTGAAATATTTAATTTATGTTATTTACCTTAAAATATTTATTAAAACAATCAATAAAAACATAGGTTGTCTCCATTTTTTTTAATTAATATTTTTTTGAATATTGCATCAGAAAATCCCACTCTCCCTGCTCTTTCTTAGACTGAAAAATTAAAAATCTCAATTAAAAGAAAAAATTTTTAACTTTTATATATAAAAAAATTGATAAAATGGTTTTAGATGGAATATTGAAATATATAATATATGAAATTAAAATATCTATCAAATTATTTTGATAATAGTTGAAAAAAAAAATTATATATCTTATTTTTTAAATCTATATCCAATTTGATATATAATTTATATATCCTCTTTAACCTAATATTTCTGTATATATTATATATTTTACTCTTTAAGAATATGGTGTTTCGATATATAATATATAATTTACACTCGTATATACTCTAAACACTATCTACGCTTAGAATATTGGATAAACATTATGCAACATTCATAAATATTATGCACCCATTGGGACAAATTAATTAGAGTCATAGTAAGAGTAATAAATCTATATATATACACGGCATATATATATATATATATATAATATCATGATAGAAATGAAGAGTCAAATTTATGAACCCTCATTAATTTGAACACTAACTCTTCATACCTACCTCTTTTAGCTTTATCTTAAGCTTAAAAATTAATTATATATATATAGACCCTGATGCTGTGAGCAAGCGAGCGAAGATGGTTTCGAGAGTGGCAGATTACAACTCAACGAACTAGGTAAAAAAATCGAAGGGCAGACATTTCAGTTTAGCGGCGAGTCCGTCAAAAACTCACTGATAAATGTGGATCGATAAATAGGTGGCGGTTTTTCATAGGCTCTCGAGAGACGACGAAGGTCGGTGGAGAATCTTCCCTTAAAAAGGCGTCATTACAATTATGATAGAAATGCAGAGTCAAACTCATGGAGGAACAATGATCAATTTGAACACTACTAGGCTAGGCTAGAAAACGTTCATACCGAACTCTTTTAGCTTTATCTTAATCTTAAAAGTTCTACCCACTATTTAATATCTAAAATTTTGGCATTGTTAAACGCACGCCACATCTTACGTTGAAATTTGAATTAACGCATGTGGAATCTGCGTTAACTTATGTACTTCGCTAAAGAAATGCGCTTGGCTTATATAATTTGGCATATACAACTTCACTAAAGAGGATAGACATATACACCTCTTATTTAAGAGTAAAGGAATTTATAACAAGATATTAAAATATATAAGGATTATAGTAAAAAATAAAGATAATTTTTATTAAATAAATAATTTATTAATATTAATAAATTACAAAAATATTTTAAATTATCTAATAAAAATCAATTGATGTAATGTTTTATAAATTTAATATTATTATTTATATTATTTAAATAACTAAATATAGAATTTGGAATTAATGTTGGTAAATTCCATATACTTATGAACATTTCAAAAAGAATTTATAGAATTCACAAAGATATTTTATCTCGAGAGATCAAGAGGGAATGTATTGGATGAATGAAAAATATTAGGAATTACTTCCTTTGTTTTAGAATTTTATTTTGCAATAGAAAGACTTAGGGAGAAGCATTGTTAAAGTATCATAGTTTAGATGAGTTGGAAGGTTATGAGGATTGGTATTATGATAAACTTTTTAAAATTGGGGTTTAATGTGGATTTACACACTAGTCTAAGGAAGATTTTGTTCTTCAACTATGTTAGTGTGACCATAGCTAACCATGGTCAGCGCTAGTCAACCATGATTAACCAAGGTTGAATTTCATTAACCATGATTAACCTTCATTAAAATCTCTTTCATTATGGTCAACTATCATGGTCAACCATGGGAAATCATGGTCAACCATGGACAATGATGGTCAATGATGGTCAACCATGGTCAATCATGGTCAACCATGTTCTATAAAATCAAACATGGTCAACCATTATCGAATGTCACATTATGACAAAGAGTGTCTCAATATGAAAATCAATCATGGTCAACCATGGTTAACCATGATTATCCATGGTTGAATTTCATCAACCATGATCACCCTCAATTAAAATATCTTTCATCATGATCAACTATGATTGTCAACCATGGAGAATCATGGTCAGCCATGGTCATCCATGGTCAATCATAGTCAACCATGTTTTAAAAAATCAAACATGGTTGAATGTCGCATTGTGACAGAGATTGTCTCTATATTCAAATCAACTATGGTTAACCATAGGCAAATGTCTCATTGTGACAAATATTGTCTCGAAATGAAAATCAACCATGGTCCAACATCACATTGCAACAAGGATTTTTTCAATATGAAAATCAACCATGTTTATTTTAGTGTTTATATATCTTGGGTTTATAATTTTTATTCCTTGAGTTTATTATTTCCTTGGGTTTATAATATCAATCTCCTAACTTTATTAATCTAGGCGTTCATATTCCTATGGTTTAATATTATTCACTTAGGTTTATAGTCCCTTGGGTTTTTTTATTAATCCCTAGGGTTTATAATATTAATCATGTTAAACCATGATTAACCATGTTTTATAAATTCAATCATGGTCAAACATGGCTAATCATGGTCATATGTGTTCTAATGTCGCAGTGTAACAAAGCTTGTCTTAATATGAAAATCAATCATTATCTCAACCATGGTCCAACATCGCATTTTGACAAACATTGTCTCAATATTGTAAGCATGGTCAACCAAGGTCAACCATGGATAATCATGGTCAACCTTGGTCAACCATATTCAATCATGTTTTATAAAATCAAACATGGTCATCCATGCTCAATCATGTTCAACCATGGTCGAGCATCACATATTGACAAATATTGTCTTGATATGAAAATCAACCATGGTTAAGCATGGTCAACAATGGTCCAACGTCGCATTATGACAAGGATTGTCTCAATATGAAAATCATCAATGGTCAACCATGTTTATTTTAGTGTTTATAATATTTATCTTAGGGTCTATATACCTCGGGTTTATTATATTAGTCCCTTGGGTTTATTATTCCTTTGGGTTTATAATATCAATCCCTTGGGCTTATTATATCAATCATGGTCAACCACAATCAATCATAACCAACCATGGTCCATCGTCACATTGTCACAAATATTATCTTGATATGAAAATCAATCATGTTTAAGCATAGTCAAAGATGGTCCAAAGTCGCATTGTGACAAGGATTGTAAGAATATGGATATCAACCATGGTTGACCATTGTAAACCATGTTTATTTTAGGGTTTATAATATTTATCTCAGGGTTTATCATTTTTATCCCTTGGGTTTATAATATCAATCCCTTGGTTTTATTAATTTAATGGTTCATATTCCTAGGGTTTAATATTATTCCCTTATGTTTATAATCCCTTGGGTTCTTAATGTTAATTGGTAGGGTTTATTCCCTTGGATTTATAATATCAATCATGGGTAGCCATGTTTTATAAATTCAATCATGATCAACCATGGTCCAACGTCACATTATGATGAATATTGTCCCAATATGAGAATCAATCATTGTCAACCATGGTCTTATGTCACATTGCGACAAAGATTCTCTCAGTTTGAAGATCATTCATGGTCAAGCATGTTCAACCATGCTCCAATGTCACATTGTGAAAAGGATTGTCTCAATGTGAATATCAACCATGTTTATTTTAGTGTTTATAATATTTATCTTAAGGTTTATATACCTTCAGTTTATAATATTAGTACATTGAGTTTAATATTATTCAACCATGGTCAACTGTGATTTATAAAATCAATCATGTTCAACCATGGTTATCATGGTCAACCATAGTCCAACGTCGCATTGTGACAAATATTGTCTCAATATGAAAATAAATCACTGTCTCAACCATGGTCCAACATCGCATTATGAAAAAAATTGTCACAATATGATAATCATGTTCAACCATGGTCAATCATGGTCATCCTTGATCAACCATGGTCAATCATGGTCAACCTTGGTAAACCATGTTTTATAAAATCAAGCATGGTCATCCATGGTCAATCATGGTCAACCATGGTCGAATGTTGCATTGTCACAGATTCTGTTGATATGAAAATCAACCATGGTTAAGCATGCTCAATCATGGTCCAACGTTGCATTGTGACAAGGATTCTCTCAATATGAAAATCAATCATGGTCAACCATGTTTATTTTAGTATTTATAATATGTATCTCAAGGTTTATATATCTTGGGTTTATAATATTAGTCCCTTGGGTTCATAATCCCTTGGGGTTTTATTATTAATCCCTTGGGTTTATAATATCAAACATGGTCAAGCATCGTCAATCATAACCAACGATGGTGAACCATGGTCAAATGTCGCATTGTGATAATGAGTGTCTCAATATGGAAATCAACCATGGTCCAACATTTCATTGGGAAAATTATTATCTCAATATGAAATTCAACCATGTTTAATTTAGTGTTTATAATATTTATCTTAGGGTTTATATACCTTGGGTTTATAATATTAGTCCCTTGGGTTTAATATTATTCCCTTGGGTTCTTAATCCCTTAGAGTTTTAATATTAATCCCTTGGGTTTATTATCCCCTTGGGTTTATAATATCAATCCCTTGGGTTTATAATATCAATCCCTTCAGTTTTTAATATCAATCGTGTTCAACCGTGGTCAATCATCGCCAACCATGGTCAACAATGGTCGAATGTCGCATTGTGACAATGATTGTCTCAATATGGAAATCAACTATGGTTCAACGTCGCATTGTGACAAAGATTGTCTCGATATGAAAATCAATCATGATCAAACATAGTCAAGCATGGTCCAACGTCGCATTGTGACAAGGATTGTCTCAATATGGAAATTAACTATGGTCAACCATTTTTATTTTAGGGTTATAATATTTATCTTAATGTTTATAATTTTTATCCCTTGGGTTTATTAATCTATGGATTCATATTCCTATGGATTAATTTTATTCCCTTGGGTTTATAATCCCTTGAATTTTTATTATTAACTTCTAGGGTTTATTATTCTCACGTCTTTTGAATTATTAGTTTTCGGTGCTAAAGTGAACGTTGAGGGTGGGGGGATTGGGAAACTTTTATCTTCGATAGGTAGTCCTATTAGAAAAGCACTTGAAGATGGATCAGTGACGGAGTGAGGGGGTCATCCGTGGCAGGGTAGACTCAACGCTTAGACTGTAGTGTCATCCAGGTTGGATTTGGGGCAAGGGTGGATTTCATAGCTATCATGATAGGCACATGACAGACATGCTAGGCCTTTTCCCAATCTGTAATGATGCATTGGTGGATATTACAGTACAAGCAAAGTGGGAGGCTTATACATGGAAAATCTTGGGAGACTCATACATGGAAAATGTCTTCTGCGCGCACACAATTGCCTTTCCCTCTACAAGAGCTTGAGAAGGACCTCGACACAGATGTGGATTGTAGTGCGCCTTTTTGCGGTAGGGTCTAGGTTTCGGTAAAACAAATCAAGCATAGGGCTCTTAAAGCGGTCTTAAGGGAGCCCCCCCTTACCCTTGGGACAAAATCATTATGGGTTAGCTTGGATCATCTAAAACAAAAGGTGTTGGTGGGGAGGTGGCTCCATTTAAAGATGATGGGAGAACAAATGAAGCCTTGGGTGGAGACATGGCAGTGTTTGGTACTAAAATACAGGGTGAAGATCAGTATGTTGTCCAATGAGTGGATATGTTTCCACTTTTTATCCTTGGAGGACTTAGAACTCATTCTAAAGTCTCCTTAAGTAAAGGGTAGAGGGGTCTTGTTGCTACAATGGTTGTGTGGATGGTTTGACCCTCTTGTTGCTACAATGGTTGTGTGGAGGCGAAAATCGGTTTGGGCCAAGCTCCACTGGCTGTCCTTAGAGCTTTAGAACGAGACGACCATGGGGGGAATTTCTAATTGTATTGGCAATTTTTACTATTCGGACAGGCGAATATTTGGCCAACTGAATAAACGAATGACCTGGGTTCTTGTTGAGATGGATTTCGGGAGGGGACTACTGGCGAAGTTAGAGGTACGATGGGGAACATCCTCTTTTTGCATTTTAACCAATTATTGGGGGATCCCCTTATGTTGTCTTATCTATCATGAGACTGGTCACCTCAAATAGGCATGCCCTTGACGATATGAATTGGGAGTTACACAAAGAGCGAGTAAATTTTCATCAAAGCATGAGATGACAGTTGGGGTCTCCTCACCATTGTGCTCGACATACTCTATTGAGATTGGTTCAGGTAATTGTGAGCACCTGCTCCCTAATATCTTATCTACCATTCCTGAATCTTGTCGATTAACGTCTCATGGAAATGGGGGTGTTTCGAAATTGGGTGGGGTGTCCTCTTCCTGGGACTCTCTTCTGGCTCGTGACCCTCCTCTTCCTTGTGATACTAGGCACTTTGTTAGGTCCTCAAGAGGGACCTCCAATACTCCCGTCATTGTTTCTAATCATACCCCTTCTCCCAATAAGGGCCTATTTTAATAGAACTTTGTTGTGGATTCTGTAGGCACCTTGTCATCTCTCGATAGGACACTAGAGGAATTATATTTCACCTCGCCCATAGGCATGGAGCCCCTTCAAATTAGGAGCTCCTTTTTCCAATAAAATTATGGAAGGGGGAAAACTACCTCTGGTCCTTCGACCAACAAGAAGAAAAATGTGGTTAAATACAAGAAACTGTTCAAGTGTGTCCAGCCGCCCCCTTTGCTCCTAGAATTGGGTGAATAGGAGGTTTTTGATATGCTCGATGAGTCTGTTCATGAGTAGGTCCTCAGAGAGGATGCACCAGATCCCTTGGTTCCCAAATGATCATTATGTCATTAACTATTCAGGGCTTGGGTGAGGCCCATAAAATTCGGGCACTCAGGGATTTGGTTCGAGTAAATTCCCCCTCAATTATCTTTCTTCAGGAAACCTTATGAAACAGTGAGAGGGCATGGGCTTATTTGCTTACAATCTGTCCCAATCAATATGTGTGTGCATCACATGTGGCTGGGCATTCTGGAGGTTTGTGAGTGATGTGGAACCCTTTCCATATTTCCCTGATGGCTTACTATTTTGAGGAAAGTATTCTCTTAACAAGTTACCCAATGGTATCATCACAAAGAATCCTCTTCATCAATCTCTGTGCTCCATACATTGGCAGACAGATGTTTTGAGACAATTTCATACACTCTAGTGTACTAGGGTTAGGGTACATCATTCTGTCCAGCGATCTCATTTTCATTGTGGGCATAGATGAAATTTGAGGTAATCGTTCCATAGTTGACCCTCTTTCTAAATTCTTCAAGGAATTATTGATTTCAAAGGACATGACGGATATTTATCCAAATCCCATCGCTCCGGCTCAGTGAAACAAACACATAAGGATGGAGGGTATTTCAAAGCGACTTGATCATTTTCTTATCAAAAATTCATTGGCTAGGCTTATGAAGGGCATCTCCTCGTAGGTCATCCCATATTTTTTCTCAAATCACCAACCTATCACACTCTCTTGGGAAGGATGGGGAAGAAAGGGGCATCTTCCATTTAAATTCAACTCTTCTTGGCTGCATGATGACAATTTTAATTTACTAATGCATGAGGTTTGGGGCCGTCCAGTTAAAAATGTTATAGGTCGTCAAATGGGGAGTATTGTCTAAAAACTCAAAATTTTAGAAATAGAGGCTCACTCATGGATTAAAAGGAAAAAAACAGAGGTTGTCAAGCAACTCTCTGACATTGATAAGGCTTTAATTTATTTCAATGATCCTGATGATCCTTTGTTTTTTTCTAAGGAATATAAGAGATATATTATTGATCTGGAAGGGAAAAGAAGCAAAATTATGAAGTCATAGGAAGTATAAAAGCATTTATAGAGTCGCGCTCTGTGGGTGTCTGTCAGGGACGGAAATACTAAACTCTTCCATGCATGCACTAATAACAGGAGACAAAGGAATCTTTTATCAGGGGTATCCAAATTTTCGAGGGGAAATAATTAATTGACCAAGAGGATATTGAACAGGAGGTGTACTTCCATTCCAAGACTCAATTCGAAGCTAAGGAAAATAATTATTTAGCTTAGCAGGAAATTATTGAGCATCTACTGGTCATGTTTAAACAGGAGGATAATGCAAAGTTGGGGGAACCAATTAAGAAAAAGGAGGTTATGGTGGTCATTCACACTAGTGCAAAACAAAAAATCCCAGGTCTGGACAGATGGGGAGTGGAATTGTTCCATCATTTCTTTGATCTATTGATTGAAAATATTTTAGCTGTTGAGGAGGAATCCCATATAAATGGACACATAACATGAGCATTGAACACCACCTTTATTTTTCTTATCCCTAGGAAGGACCATGAGACCTCAAATGATTACATGCCCATTTCTCTCTGCAATGCCTTATATAAAATTACTTCAAATATTATAGCATTGCGGGTAAATAAGACTCTATCAAGATACATTTCTCCATAATAATTTGATTTTTTGGATGGTAGACAAATTCAGGATGCAATTGGCATCACGCATGAATGTATGCATTCTATCAAAGTTAGGAACATGAGGGCTAACTTCATAAAGGTGGACTTGATAAAGGCATACGATTGCATTTATTGGGATTTTTTTTGTATGGTTCTATACAAAGTGGGCATCTACACGAGTAACATTGGATGGATTATGGGATGTATACAATCCACGAATTTCACTATCATAATTAATGGGTACCTAACTAGATTATTTAGGGAATTTAAATGCCCCACACAAGGATGTGGCTTATCGCCACTTGCATTCATTCTGGTCATGGAATGTTTGATTCAAAATATGAGCGAGGCTAAAGGAAATGGTAGTATCAAGGGAGTAAAAGCTTCCAGGAATATGTAGGTTACTCATATTATGTTTGTATATGACCTTCTATTTGCGGGCATGAATGATAACAATGACTAGTTGATTATTCACCAAATCATCTGTTTATTTAGTGATGCATATGGCCTCTTTGTGGGCACAAACAAATCAATATTGATCTTGGCTGACACCCATGACCCAAGATGTAGGGAAATTTGCATTTAATTTGGGATCTCTGTGAATAGTTTGGAAGAAAGAATCAATTATCTTGGGTTCTAGCTCAAGGAAAATAGATATTACAACAAGGATTGGGCTTGGCTACTCGATAGATTTAATAAAAAAATATCAGGGTGGACTCACATATGGATTTTCATTGGAGGGAATTTGACTTTAGTTAGATTTTTCCTTCAAAAAATTTCAGTTTACTCAATGCATCTGTTTTTTATGCCTATGGAGGTCTATAAAAATACTGACGAGCTTATGGTGAGATTCCTATGGTTTGGTATGGAGATGAAGGGGAAATTACATCTAGTAATGTGGAAAACCATTGTAAGACCAATAGATGAGGTGGAATGGGGTATTCTGGATACCCACAATTTCAATTGTGCCTTAACCATTAAAATATAATGAAGGGAAGCTAGTGATAATGGCATGTGGGGGAAAATAATTAGAGATAAGTACATGAAGGGACATGGCCTCTTGTCATGGTCAAGGATGGGGATAAGGAGGACAAATGAGACCTGATACATATGGAGGATCATGATGAAAAATAGTAACTAGATGTTGTGAAACATGAGATGGGCTATCAGAGCTGGGAATAAGGTGGAGGTAGGCCTGGATGCAATTAAAGGCCTATAGGGTATTCACACCTTATTGAATTCCCTTATTACCCTTCTTCATGAAAAGGGAATCTACAAAGTCACTCATATAGTTGTTAGGAATAATCAATTAAATGCACAGACGGCTTGGATGAGAGCTATAGACAATGGATTGACTGCAAAATTGGCCATTGAATGGGAAGCATACATCACAAACCTTTATGCAGCAAGTGCATTCATTGGAGAAGGGGAAGACTTACTGTAATGTGAAGCCATTACGAAAGACGGGTTCTCAAAAGTTAAGAAAATTTACAACCATCTTCCATTGTCGGAAAAATCTTTCAATTTTATCAATTGGTTCAAGGCAATGTGGGGTTGGGAGATTCCCACAAAAATCCAATGCTTTGGGTGGCTGGCCATCCACGAAACAATTCTCACTTGGGACAATTTACAAGGTAGAGGTTTCCATGGACCAGGTATTTGCTCCATGTGCAAGATGCATGATGAGGAGGCTAATCATATTTTCATTGGATGCTCTTTTTCCAGGGAAATTTGGTCTGGTGTAATGACCATTCTTACACTAGGTCATTTGAGATCTTAGATCTCTCTTGAAAAATCTTTCCTTAATTGGTCCAAGGATAGGTCAGACTACCACTCCCTTCCTTTCTATGTTATCTGGGCCATATGGAGAAGTCAGAATCCTTGGCTTTTCGAACAAAAGGTTTTGGTGGTTTCGGAGGTGATTATTAAGAGCATCACTTTTTCTTCAAAGATTGGTCCTAGAAGGCTATGGAAAAACCAAGGAAACATATTTACAAGAACATTAAGGGAATTTATCCCATGGGTTTTTTTGACATGGATAACCAACATAGAAGGTGTGGATGCAGTGTTGTCATCATCCTATATCATGGGTGCATTTACCACTTCTAGTGGCAAGGAGGAAGGGGGAATAATAGTAGAGTTGAGCTTATTGCGATTTGGGGTGTTCTCATCTTCACCAATTGGATGGGGCCAGACAAGATTCACGTTCATGGAGATGCCAAGAGCATTATAGAATCATCTAAAGATTACACAAATTTCAATCCCCATATTATGTTGAAATGGATGAGACACATCAGGGATCTGGAACCTTCCTTCCAGAGCATCTCCTTCTCTCACATCTACAGAGAACAAAAGTAGATTGTTGATCTTCTTTCAAAAATGGGAATCGATTCAGATTTAGGTAAGTATCAATATGAAGTTTATGTCTATGACAGGTTCATGAATGCAGGGAACTTCAATATCCTTTAGGAATTCATCACAACATGATGGGTTGTGTTATATTGTTTCCACAACTAGCCCACGTAGTTAACTGGGGGAATAGAAGGGGGGCAGAGCCCCCCCTTTGTTGCACCGATTGCATAGTGGGGGGAGTTACAGGGGGTTTGAGGGTGCAAGTAACCCCACTGTATAGGGTCTGGGGCAGCTCCCCAGATTTTTTTTTTTTTGGACCCTATATTAGGTTGGGCGGACCTACTTATGGTTTTTTGCATGATTTTCGCACATGCTTTTGGTCGCGATGTTTTTCAGTCCATGGTTTTGGATGCGATGGTTTTCGTTCCATGGTATTAGATGCTTTGGCATGTATAAATATGTATTGTAACATTGAAAGGAATATAATGAAAAATCAAGTTGGTAGTCCTGCTTTTTGGATCCACGGGAAAATCTCTATGTATATTTGTTTTATGTCTTATGCTCTCGCATTGTTTATTTTTTGTGTTTTAGAATTCATATGCAGGCAATTTCTATACGGAGTTAAAACCTACATTTCGTATCAGAGCTGTTTTGGCTTCAAGGGGACATCTTTTTTGCTGAGGGGTTTCTCTCGGGCCTGTGGTAGACCTTGTTCAGTAGGAGATCTGCAGGATCGATTCTGGTGATGAAAGAAGATGGTGAGAAGTGGAAAGATAGAGATCGATAAATTTAAAGGTCAGAGTTTTGAGTAATGGAAACTCAATATGGAGGATCTGTTGCTGGATAAAGATCATTGGGTCATGGTAGATCCAAGTACTAAACCAACGGGAGTGTCTGATGAAGAATGGAAGAAGTTGGATTGGAAGGCTAAGAGCACAATATGAATGTGTGTCTCAGATTCAATATTGTTGAATGTATTAAGGGAAGCTACGACGAAGGCTTTGTGGGACAAGTTAGGGACTTTGTACCAATCTAAGTCTCTGGTGAATAAATTATTCCTATGGAAAAAGTTGTATAACCTAAGGATGAAAGATGGAGACTTGGTGATAGAACATCTAAATGCATTTAATACTATGGTAAGTCAGTTTTATCTATTGATATTAAAATTTCAGATGAAGATAAGTTCATTAGTTTATTGTGTTCTCTACCAGATTCATGGGATAGTCTAGTTATTGCAATAGGTAGCAATGCAACTGCATTGCAATTTGATGAAATAGTCTCATCCTTGCTGACAGAGGAGTTGAGACGGAAAAATATGGAGAGCCAGAATGGTGATTCCTTGTCTGTACGAGGACGGTCCCAGAATAGAAACAAAAATAAGTCATCAAGTGGGAGATCTAAATCTAGAGGGAGATCTAAATCTCCAAGAAAACCTGTAAAGGTGATGTGCTGGAAATGTGGAAAGGAAAGGCACTACAAAAGGCACTGTAAATCTAAATCTCCTGATAAAGGAAAGGGATCTGATGATGATCCTTCTGCAGAGGCGAAAACCACCTTAGATGAAGGTGGGGATGTGTACTTGGCTTCTTCAAGTACACATGTAGATCATGAGGTGTGATTGATTAACTCAGGTGCATCCTTTCACTTCACTCCCCATAGAGAGTGGTTTTGCGAGTATGAGAAATATGATGGTGGTGATGTCTTCTTGGGGGATGACATGAAGGCTAGAATCATTGGTTGCGGAAAAGTAAAGTTGAAGTTCCAAGGTGGAAGGGTTAGAACAATTCTAAGTGTTCTGCACATTCCTGCATTAGCCAGAAATTTGTTTTCTGTAAGCAAGCTGGATGATGCAAGTGTAAAAAACATTGTTCGAGAACGATACTTGCAAGATGGTTCGGGGCCACTAGTACTGATGCGGGGAGTTCGAATTGGAACTCTGTACAAGCTGCAAGGTAGCACTGTTGTTGATGGGTGCAATAGTTCTGTGGTTCCTGAAAGTGGAGTAGAAAATCTAGTGGTCTCTCGAGAGAAGACCATGCTGTGGAATCAAAGGCTCAGACATATTGGAGAGAAGGGCCTTCGAATACTTCATGGTAAAGGTATGGTAGAAGGTATGTGTAATATCTCTCTAGATTTTGATTTCTACGAAAATTGTGTATATGGGAATCAGAATCAGGTGAGTTTCCCCTCTGGTGGTAAGAGGGCAAAACAAATATTAGATCTTGTACACAGTGATGTGTTTGGACTTGTGAAGGTTCCATCACTGGGTAAGTCTGTGTACTATGTATCATTTATATATGACTTCTCAAGGAATACATGGATTTATTTCCTTAAGAAGAAATCTGAAGTCTTTGATAGGTTTAAGGAATTTAAGGCTCCGTTGGAAAACTAGACAAAGGAGAAGATAAAGGTGTCGAGGACAGATAACAGTGGAGAGTTTTGTAGTAAGGAATTCAAAGAATTCTGTAAGAAGTGTGGTATATCACGACAAAAGACTACCACATATACACCTTAGCAAAATGGAGTTGCAGAAATAATGAACAAGACAATGATGGAAAGGGAAAGAAGCATGCTCAGTGGTGCTGGGTTAGGATAGAAATTCTAGGCAGAGGTGGTAGAGACAACATGCTACCAGGTCAATAGATCACCTTCATCAGCGTTGGAGGATAAGACTCCACAAGAGGTGTGGACTTGTAAGAAACCCCGTCTTTCACATTCGAGGGTATTTGGATGTGATGCATATGCACATGTTCCAAAGGAGAAATGAACCAAGTTGGATAGTAAATCTGAAAAGTGCATGTTTATTGGGTATAAGGATGGTTTAAAGCATTATAAGCTTTGGAACCCAGTAATAAGGAAGGTTGTGTACAACCGATATGTGGTGTTTAAAGAGGTGAAATATGTTATTAAACATGGAGTCTAACTAGAGGAACATGAGAAGATAGAGTTTGACCTAAAGGAGGAAGAATCAAACTCTACAGTAGAGGAGGAATCAGAAGATGAAGAGCCACAAACTCTGGGTACGAGAAGATCAGTTCGAGAAAGAAGGTAGCCAGAAAGGTATAGTCCATATGCTTTCTTTTCAAATTTTTCTTTATCTATTACTCATGATGATCCTATAACTATGAAGGAAGCAGTAGATTCAGAGGATGGAAAACTCTGGAAAGAGGCCATGGTTGATGAAATGGCATCTTTGCACAAAAATGAGGCTTTGGGATTTGGTGGAGTTGCTGGTTGGAAGGAAACCCATTGGCAGCAAATGGGTGTTCAAGAAGAAGATAAATGCAGAAGGAAATGTGGAGAAATACAAAGCTCAGTTGGTAGAAAAAGGTTATTCTCAGGTGCCGAGAATTCATTTTGGTGATATTTTTTCTCTTGTTGCCAAGGTAAATTCTATTAGATTACTTTTATCTGTTGCTGCTGCTTTTGATTTTATGGTAGAATAGATGGATGTGAAGACACCATTTCTTCATGGGGATCTGGAAGAGGACATCTACATTAAGCAACCTGAAGACTTTACGGTGAAGGGTAAGAAAGAATTGGTATGCAAGTTAAAGAAGTCTTTGTATGGGTTAAAACAATCACCAAGGATGTGGTATAAGAAATTTGATACATTTATACAGGGACTTGGCTTCACCAGAAGCAGATCACTGTGTGTATTTTAAATTAATTGGTGACCGGGTTATTTATCTAGTCTTGTATGTGGATGATATGTTGCTGGTTGGAAATGACAAAGAAATTATCCAGGATTTGAAGACCTATTTGTCCTCCAAATTAAATATGAAAGATCTTGGTGCTGCAAACTATATTTTGGGCATGGAAATTAAAAGAGATCGGAGAAAGAGGAAGCTTTGGTTAAACCAGAGGAAGTATGTTGAGACAATATTGCAGAGGTTTAATATGCGAGATAGTAAACTGGTGAAGGTTCCTATTCCTGTAGGTGTAAAGTTATCTGCTGAACAGTGTCCCAAGACACAATAAGATGAAGAGGACATGTCCCGTGTTCCATATGCAAGTGCAATCAGTAGCCTGATGTATGCGATGGTCTGTACTAGACTAGACATTGCAAATGCAGTGGGAGTATTAAGCAGGTTTATGTCAAAACCAAGGAAGGGGCATTGGATAGCAGTGAAGCGAGTTTTCAGGTATTTGTGTGGCACCAGTGATTATGGTTTTTGGTACGAAGGAAGACCAGGATTGGAAAGAGAGTTGGATATTCATGGCTTTTTTGATGCAAACTAGGCTGGAGCTCTGGATCTGAGAAGATCTACAAGTGGGTATGTGTTTAACCTATTTGGCGGTGCAGTCAATTGGATGAGTAAGAAACAATTGGTAGTGGCACTATCAACTACAGAGGCAGAATACATGGAAGCCACTCATGCAAGCAAGGAAGTACTTTGGCTGCAGAGATTGTGTTCAAGTATGGGGTTAGTACAGGGAGCTATAAGGATAGATTGTGACAACCAAAGTGCAAGTTTCTTAGCAAAGAACCCTGCATATCATTCAAATACAAAGCACATTGATGTTCCATATCACTTTGTGAGGGATATGATAGAATACAAAAAGGGGTTGTTGGTAAAGGTGGACACTTTTAAGAATACTCGAGATGCATTGACAAAATTTGTGAGCTCTATGAAGTTCTCTTGGTCTAGAGAAACAATGGGCATTGCAGGGCTGGATAAGTAACTAAGATCTCTTGTGGTCCCCTGTGGAAAGAAAACAACAAGGCGGAGAATGTTTTGAATGTTGTCTCTTTATTGTATTATTGTTACAATCTATATTGTTAAGGAACTAATTTCCAATTTTGTGGACAAAATTATCATAGTTTCTCTCAAATAGAGATGATAGGCAGAATATGCAAAACAATATTTTGGTATGGTTTCCATTAAAGCTCTGTAAAATGTCTGGAAACTAGTATATGTCCCAGACATGTTACTTTTGTATGGTTTCTAGGAGAATGTACTCTTTTTTTAATGAAAAGGAAAGTGTTTTTCGTATCGAAGAAAAAAAGATAAATAAATAATTTGTTGCATTACGTGTATGGATATGAAGATGAATAGATAATTTGACTACATGTATGAAGTGGAAATCAGTATGGAGTAGAGAAATGTCAAATTCTTTTAAAATAAATGGAGAAAGCAATTTTGTAATTAATACATTTATATAAAATAATACATTGTGTATGGTTTATGCCTCTCCTAATTGGTATGGAATATTGTTGAAAATGTGGATTTGCTCCATGAAATACTTCATAGTGTAAGTTTTGTTAGCAATCTACTATTTTTTTTCCATATGAAAAAACACTTCGTTTTTATAAATAAAATATAAAGTACATATACTTGTAAATGTTTTTATGTTTACAATCATTTATCATAAAATAATCTTGTTCGAAAAAATGTCCATCTATTGTCCTTCTACAATCTGTCTATTGCCCTTCTATCATCTATTCAGTAAATTGTAGATCTTGAATACTTATGTATCCATACTATTCCCAACTGTTGTATCATAAAATTATACATGGTTACATCATATATTTTCATCAAATGTCCCCCCCAAAATTTATAGCATAGTCCATGGAAAATATAAAAAATACTTCTCCTAAGAATAATTAATGTTGTCAGCATTAATCATGACATCCTGTTAAAAAGATGAAAAGTAGATCTTATAAGGCTTCTTGGTGACACCTCTCTTGGAAAGAAGATCTACAATCATATTTTGCTCCTTGTATATGTGATCAAATTGTATATGTTGGAAGGTACTTACTAGGTTTCGGATATGCTTCATCCAGTTTAATAGAATGGGTTGATTGAAACGAGTATAGTCCTTGACCTAGTCAATGATTCCCTTAACATCTCCATATACATGTAAGCTATCTAGTTCCAACCATTTTTCCGTTATAAGTACTCCCCGTAAAGTGGTGATCCCTTCTCAATGTTTTTATCATGTCCTCGTTCCCACTAGAAATGGAAGTATTTGCCTAGATCTATAACTATGAATGCACCACAACCACATTCCCTCTGAGAACATTCCCCCTCAAAAAAATCCCACAGGAAAGTCATTCCAAATGTCTTTGTACCTGCACTACATTTTATTAGAGTGACTCTTTGTCAGTTCAATTTCGTTGTAATATTCAACTATCTTAATTACATCTTCTTGAACCAAAACCCCTTCTTGTTCAAATATGTAAGTATTTATACTGTGCCAGATGGACCATCTAATGTATAATGGTAGGGTTCGATGCTAATGATGTTATATGAACCAAAAATATAGACAAGAAACCAAGGTCTATTTATGTCTAGTTGGAGCAATGTTCAACGTATTAAGTACCCCATCCCACACAACCACAACATATGGGTAATGAATAAGAAAATTATCAATATCCTCTGATCTCCTTATGCACATATGACAAATGCATGGACCTATAAATCCTCGGATCTATAGGTTCTTCCATATGAGCACACGGTCATGTACTGCTAGCAAAAAAAACATTTGATTTTGTTTGGAAACTCCCATTTCCATACTTGTTGGAACCATATGCGGAAGACGAAATCCTTCTCAGTCCTAGGCAACCTGCGATATATATCTTTGACCATCACTTGAGCCTTTTTTAACATACCATCCCAAGCCATATAACCCTCTTATTCTGTGGTTGTAATTCATGTTGAGTGTAATAGAAAAATGTATCTCCCCCATTCATAAGCATATATACCTGTCATCCCTAATTCCTACGCCTTGCTCTAGGATTGTAGATCAATGTTATTATTGTGAAGATGATGGATTTGATGAAGGCGGTGTATGCCTTTGTCATGGATGTAATTAAGTAATGGGATGGATAAATAGTGATTCCCATAAATTCTCTTAATAGCATGTAACCTGATCTCGACCTTAGTTCCATCACCAATCTCCCAATGAATATATCCCAAGAGCCATTGCAAGTTTTTCATCATGCAACACCAAATGTAGGAGACGCATGCTTTCTTTTTGGCACCATTCCTAATCCAGGATGTGAACATTTAGCCATACATATATTTGTCTCTAATAATTAGTGGCAATCTACTATTTTAACCTAAAGTAAATGAAAATACTTAAAATCCCATCTTAATTTTTTATTTTATTTTATTTTAACAATGAAAAAACTTATCATAATTTATTTTTCAAATTTGTGAGGATAAGTATATCTTACTGCTATCCTCAAATGCAGGTTGACTTGTCAAAGTTATTCAAGGAAAACCACACCTCTTGGAATGGCTCATTGGTTGTCCATAAAGAGGCAAACTTTCACTTTTGCCAAATACCTCTGAATCTTAGGCTGCTAAGCTTTTTTCTTATATCCTATATAAAAAAAAAGCTATTAACCCAACCAAAGCAATTTTAAAACATGCTATAAACCTAACTAACATACTATTATATATTTTACAACAAATAAACATAAACCTTAAAAACAATACATTTAAAAATTTATTCAATAATACATAGTCTTAAAATAAACCCCTACTCATTAACACAAATAATATAACAAGCATTTACTTATTAATAACATTTTACTTGATTATTAATAACGTTATTGTGTAATCTAAAAATAAATCTTAACTTGTAAGTTAGATAAAACTCTTTTAATCTTAAAAATAAATCTCAACTTACCTTAACTTAACTTATCGATAACACTATTTTTTTTATTTTAACCGATTGGTAACACTACTTTCGCATAAAATCAATATGATGTGAGTAGATTCAAAGTTAATTATAGCGAATTTCCAAATCCCAATATCCCCACCAAATTGGCACCTAAAGACAGTGTGTCCAAATTCTCACAATGTGAGCGCTAAATATAGTACAATATACAAATAGACATTCGGTTAAGATGGATGTTACACGTGTCAAAAGTGGAGTATATAGGTCTAAACATCCTGCCCTCAATTTTTTTTTTTTATAATTTAGTATGAGAGGATATAGTTGCAAAGCTTAATTATTTTGTAATATAATACAAGAGGATTTAGTCACCAAGTTATAAGTTTTTATTATAACCGGAGGATTTAATTGATGGTCCCATCTCACTTTCACTTTTTCGTAATGTAGGGTACATTCCTTATGTAGCGACACACAAAGGCTTTACGTTTATAATATTCATGGAAATGTCCATGGCGTGTGTCTTCAAATTGTTTTGACCTTTATTTCTCATTTCTTCCACGTACCAAAATCTTGGTTGTACTTTCATTTTCCTTTACCATTTTTCCCATAGAAAGTTGTTATAAGTCACTTGTAATTTCATGGTTTTTCTACAAAATGTGTATATATATGAATACTAGATTTGTTAGCATATATCTATACTATGTATATATATAAACACTAAATTTGTTAACCTATATTATATATGGTGGTAGTTTATTTGTTAAATGTTTTGAATTTTTTTTTTAATTAAATTAAAATTGAGTAATGATTTGTTGGAATCACAAGTTTGAGTTTTGAACTCTCCACAGGATGTTGAATCGATATATGTAGTCAAAACTGCAGTGTAAATAGTCAAAAATCAATAGTTGACTACACAACTTTTCATTGGATTCCAACCAAAATATCTCTCTCACAAACACTAGATTTGCTAGTATGGTGAAGAGAAATCAATAAAGCATGCTTAGTAGAGAGGTGTGTTGCCCTTAGAAGAGATGATACCTCTCGTGTTCTAGTTTCCATGGAACTTCCCTTACTCAAATTAACGCAGGTTAAACCTGCATAACCTAGAATCTTTCCCATTCGCATGCATGTAAAAATGCACCTTCAATAACTGCCCAAGTAAGACTCCCAGTCCGGGCTTGCAGATTCTACACCATTCATTTGTGGAAGCTTCTCAAGCATCTATTCACAAATTTTATGGTGGACTGAAAACCATACTTCCAACAATCACTTCTTCATGTGATTAAACCCAACTCACATCTTTCAACTTTAAATGGGCTCACCCTTCCCAAATAAACTCTTACCATCTAAATGTTAACCACAAACATCTCTACTCTATCACTATGCATCCTACACATCAAAATATATGTGGCACTTTATTAACCAATAACTTTAGCTCTTGTGGTTATTCAACGCATCTTACCCATTCACCGGCTGGCGCCTTAAGCCATAGCATCAACTTCACCAATATCAACACTGCATTGCCCAACGCACATCCAAACTTCACTTTCATATATCTGGTAACTATTACAACATCTTGCATTTGACTCTTGGTTTGTCGAATCCTGAAACGGCTCGACGACTTCCTCTTCAGTGTTCGCTGCTTCGACGCTCAGCAACGGCTTTGACTCTTCTTTCTCCACAACCTCCTTCCATGGGATGAAACTTATGGACTTGGCTGGGGTTTCTTTTTCGGATTTCTGAGAGCTTCCAAACAGGGATTAGTTACCAAGAAAGGGATAATTTAAAATAACCACCAGTCCAAGCCACAACACGGAGCGAGGGAACCGCCATATTTAACATTACCAAACGAAATGGAACTAATGTGCAATGACATCGAAACAACCATAAATACCAGAGAGAAAAAATGGACAGAACAACCATAAACTGATTTAACATTACCTACGTCACCACTAAACTCAAATGGAATTTGGAATTCACTGTGAGACAGAGAGTTTAACACCCCAGTCAAACCTCTGTATACAAACACATATCTGAAGGTTTTTTTTTTTCCTCCCTTCTCAGGCCCGATTTACTCTAACTAATGGCCTCCTCTTTTCGCTACCTGTAGGCTTACAAGTGCCTCCAGGTCCCTTCTTTTTTTTTTTCACCGGCGGCCTCCCTTCTTTTTCAATCCCCCCAAAGAAGTTATACATATGTCATATCTGAATACTACTTTCCACACATGAAGGAATTAGTTATACAGTTACAATTCAATCTTGATCTCCACCTAAACAAACTAGACCACTTGGCTTGATCTCCACGCAGGGATGATCACTTGCCATTTATTCCTAATTAGACCACTCTTAACTACTTGCCCTTATTGAAACTAAGACAAATTTAACAACTAGTCTATTTGGCATTTGCCACAACATGTGACCACCCCGTCACATTGCTGGCCGGGTCTACATGCTCCTGCATCACAAATTGTAGTGGAATATCCCTTAAAGTTGTAGGATTGAATCTAACAAGGTATAACTGGAAATATGTCAATAAAGATACCTTTGCATGATCCAATCAAACTTATAAAATTAGAGTTGTACTATTAAAGAAGTTCCTATAAATGTGTTGAATATGAGAGGTGTAAGAAACCATATGGGATTAATTAAAGTAGAAGGATATTAGTCATTGTTCATGTTTGTACCTATAGATTAGGGGTTTCAAGGATAACAAAGTTTAAATTTAAGCCCAAGAGATTTAGAAAAAAATTGAAGAGCATATAATCCAAAAATAAGATACCTTATGGAACAATATTATCTATTAGGGTCCCTATGTTGAATAAAATTGTCATTCTATCTTATTTTACTAAAGGTGCTATCTAGCTTAGTAGAAAAGAGATGTTGCTATGTTATGCTAACATTTGACTCAGTTAAATCACATTAAAAAAATAAAAATAAAAATATAGAATATGAAATATAAAATTAATAATTATAATTAGTAATTAAATATGTTTAGATCCATCTTAACTCCAAATCTAGTAAATTTTGAAAATGATTAAATCTTTTGAGTTAAAAACCTCTTGAGAGAAAAAAATTGATTCCTCTCAACAATAATAAATTCAAAATTAATTTAAATTTATACAAATCATAAATATAATAAAAAATTATTCATATAAATTTTTAAAAATATATATTAATTAATAAAACAACATTAATCATTATATTTTTATTTAAAAAACATTAATACATTATTTTTTAACATGAAATTACTTTCCAAGTTCAACGACGGTTATCCTTATCCTTTCCAGCTTTACTAAACTTTACTCATAAGTACAATGTGTCATAGTGAAAGTCTCTCAAACACCTTCCCACTCGAGAACTGACTTTTAGTTTGGTCACAAACATTGCTCATAATGAATTCATGAAATAATTGGATTAAAACTTCCTGATTTATAAACATTAGTTTGATCAACTATTAAGTTGGTACACATACAACAACCCACTTAAGTGCTTCCTACCAGGATTTCTGAGCATGCTGGTTATGCAAATTGTGCTAAAACTAGTTGGTCGTGTAAGTGGGGCTTTAAATTGTTATAAAATTTAACGCATGTGAGAGTGTAACATCCCTAAAATAAATGAGTGTAAAATTAATCAGTTGAGTAAATAGTAATTTTTAAAAACAGTTGCGAAACAGTTCAAAAATAGATTCTTGATTTCCGCTAATTCGGATTAAGGATGCACATATAGGCTTAATCGCTACTCAGAACGCTCAAGAAGTTATGAACATACAATGTGGTATCCAGTGAGGTCTGCATTTAGTGGATAAGATAGTGGAAAAGGTAGCAGAGAAGCCATGATGAGAGGCATGCATGAAAACTTAAACGAGAATGAGATGATATGCAGATGCATGCCAAAATCAAGAGCACTGTTTTTCCATATCTGACACTGACAACACAACAAAAAATCTGCGCTCCCAAAAGCTAGAGACATATATATAGCCAGGGCTAATTGATGAAATCAAGAAAGGAGAGTGGGGAGAGGGAATTTTGGATTATTCCTCTACCAGTGGTCGTTCTCCTCTGGGTGCAATGTCCTTGGTGCGTTTTCAGTGTCGGAAAAGGGAGATTTCTGACAGAAATCAGTTGTAGGGTGAACCAGGAGTCAGGTGGGGTTGACGGTGTCGTACCTTCTTCCAGATTTATTATGAAGCCTAGTGCAGAGAATTGGCCAGGGAGCAAGATTTGAACTTAAGACGGAGCAGTTCTTGTGAGGAGGTTTATGGATTTATGCCTTGAATTGCTATTGCCTTTGGGATTTTGTTCTTGATGGCCGTCTAAGGATACATGTTGTTCTTGTTGGCATCTTATATGTCCGAAGGCAGTGAAACTCTGTTGCCTTTGATGGGATCTGATATCATCGGAAGTGTTTTGCAGTGCAAGGATCGAACTTTTCACACAATATTCTTGAAGGAAAGTTCTTTCTCCATGTTGAAGGTGTTGCCATGAAAAGATAAGTAACTTGCTCACTTTCTTGCAGAAAAGTATAGGCATGTTTTATTTGGGTATCTTCTTGAAGGATTTCCTACCAAATATAGATAATATATGCATGATAGTATGCAAAGAAGAATATGAAAAATGAGTGGACTTAAAATCTAAGAAAATATGTAGTTTTTTTTATAAAGAAAATATGTAGTTCCTCTTAGAAAGACTACATGTGAGTCTTGTGTGTGAAATGTTGGGTCACTTGTCATTTTCTTGGAATAAAATCCTTGCTAAATTGCCAAAATATCTTCTTGAGAAAAGATGGCGAGGCATATAAACTTCCTGAGGACATAGTGTGAAAAGTGGCCAAGTTTTCTTTGAATTAAAATATGTATTTTTATTTAATAAAAGTTTTTTGAAAAAGGATATATGCTAATTGCATTGTGATACTAGCTAATTTCTAATCTTTTAGTGAAATAATCATGCATTACATGCATCATAGAAATAGCTAAAGACGTGCTTCTAGGCACATAGGTATTCATTTCTAACTTTCTTGAAGAAAGATTATGTTTTATATACACACAAGTATAGTTTCATTTTAGAAAAAGTGTGCATACTTAATGTATGAAAATGATGGATTTTATGAGAGTTCTCTTGAAACAAAAATAGAGTTTCCTATTCTTAAAAGACATTTGTGTAGTGTTCATATCATATCAAGAATCCATACTTGTTTCATGAAAATATTATGTGCATTGAAGTAAAAGTAATTGTGTTAGGAAAAACACAAGTTGCATGCACATAAGGGTAGCTATTGTGAGTTTGGAAATATGATTTTGTGTGTATGTAGAGAAAGCGATTATGTTAACTTTCTTGAAAATAATAATCTCTTGAAAAGATTGTCTTGTTAGATGAGTTGTGTCGATTTCTTGAATTTGTTGCATAAAAGGGTTAGTTAACCGTGTTATTGTATCTTGCTTTTTATGCATAAAGATGGATATTTATAATAATTTCTTGAAAGGGAAGCATGAGAAACCTTCATATAGGAAGATAGAGAAATGAGGTTATAATGACTTCCTTTAAGAAAGAATTATGTAATTGTTTACATGAAATGTTGATAGAATTCTAGAAAGGGGAATATGTGTTACATACATTAAAGGAGGGCTCTTATGATAAGCTATTGGATGCACAAAGACTAGTCTTTGTGTTATAGAGATATGTTCTTTGTATGGCTAGAAGAACTATTGAACCATATTTATTTAGGAAAATGAAATGTGATTACTATTATGCTAACATAACTATTATCTTAGCTTCTTGCTGAATGAGATGTGTATGTGCACAAGATTTGTGTTAGCTTTCATTAGAAAGGATATACATTCGCATGCAGGAAGAGACAACAAATTGTGTAGATTTCTTTACATATTTGCATGCATCAAAAGTAATAGCTAAGGGACTAGTTCTTTTGATAAAGTTTATGTAAATTTTCATGCAAGAAGATTATAACTGATGTTTTAGTTAGTCCCTTCAAAGGAATGCCTTAGTATTTTGTCCTCTAAGAATATGTGCTTATGTGAAGGGAAATATTAGTTAATATGATTATTTATAAATGTAATCATGATATCAATGTGATAATGATAACATTGGTAGGAAAAATTTGGATTACTTGCGCAAGGCATGGATTATATTTAACGTTGTGGCAGGAAAAGGATTAATGGTCGATGAAGATAAGTACGAGTTGTGGGATCATACGTTGCTAGAACAATCATGCCACAAAGATGTTGCATGTGGCAATATGTAGGTAAAGGGTTTCATGGAAAATGATATTAGCTTTTAGCTAGTTATGTGACAATTTAATGATAATTCATTGTAATATTTTATAACTATGGATAAGGGATGGAATCCCTTATAATCCATTGAGTGAGGGGTGAAAACCCTCACGACCGTTTAATAATAAGATTAAACGTTGGTTGGTTTTCACCCTACGGGGTTTCCAGGGTATAACGGTGTTCAATGGTGTGATTGCTTATTATGTCAGTTTGATGATGTTGAATCCTTAATGATGACGATTCTTTATTTGATGTGATAATCATAATGTCCAAGTAAGTGATTAATTAATATGGTTAAGGAAATCATGAAATGGATGCAAGGTTCATGAGACAGTTTATGCTATTACACTACAATAGTGGTTGTTAATGGTTATGCAACTTAGTGTCCTCTATTGCAATTCACTTTATGTGCTAATGAAAATTATATCTAATGGTTAATAAGGAATGTGGAGTTGTGGTTTGGATAATTACTTGTGGTAATTTGTATAAAAATTCTAACTCCCTGCTTTTACTTGTGAGGTTACTGGGATATGTTACAAGTGGTATCAGAGCTAAATTGCAACACTGGCGCCTTTGGGAATTGGTAAGCAGAAAATAAATTGAGGTACACCACTAGTGGGTATTAACTCAGGTATGAGTTTAACCATTCACATATTGATTTATGTAGCATAATACTTTCGGCATGATATGTGTGATTCATGTTTATAACTTCTTTGCGTAGTAAGTAATAAAGTTTGTTGCATAACTATGTTCATGACATTGGATTCTTAATGAGGATAAAAGACAATAAAACTCGTGTCACACTTATGAACAATATTGAACACTCATTACACTTAAGAAAAATATTGAACACTCATTAAGGAAAGTGACAATCAACTACCAACTCTTGCTTTGCAAATATGACAATAATAATGATGCATTTAATGAACATGATTGAAGTTACAATGAACTAATTTTAATGAGTGAATGCATGAATGTAAAATACAGGGATGTCCTTGGATTTGATGATATAGTGTTTTAAAAAGACATTGTAAGAACCCCTTTAGACTTGAAAATAAACAATGAGTCGAGTAATGGGACTTGACTAGAATAACTAATTTTTTATTAAGTCTTGTCATGGATGCATGAAGATGATTGGTAATTGAGATTGGTTAGTGTCGTATGACTAACCAATAGAAATTATATGCATTAATTGAATTGGATTTAAGATTATTACAATTCGTAAACAAGTGATGGTTTGATTGGTGTCACATGCGTAGAATGTGTGTATGATGATTCTTACTCTCTATGTGCTATAGTTCCAGTTGTTTATGAGAAGAGTTCTTAATTTTATTCACCATGAGAATGCTTGATGAATAGTATATTCTTATGTCTTAATAGATTTAATGATGTTTCCCTCTAATTCTTTGAGATTCACTAGCATGGTATGTGTTTTATGTTAATCATTACTTGTTGTGAGATAAAAATCATTTGAGCCTCGACTTAATGATGGCTGAATCTATCTCTACTATGGGAATGACAGGTTTCTTATGCATGTTGCATTCCAGTGTGAAGTTAATTGTACAAGCATGTTTAGTGGGTAACATTTCTAGGACCCATTCATGGTAGAATTACATGTGACAATTATTCATAAATAGACTACTTGTGTTAATGCAGTTGCCAGTAAACCCTACCTACCTTCCCCAACTGTAGATGCTTCCAAAGGAAAAGGAAGCAAGGGGAAGGAAGAAAACCGTGTGGTAGGGACAGACGGAGAAAGGAAAAAGAATCGCTAAGTCTGGTGATGACCAGATAGCGCAGGCTTTGAGTGCCATAATCATGCAGAAGACGCTAAGTTTGGTGATGACCAGATAGTGTAGGCTTTAAGTGCCAGAATTTTGCAGAAGACGCTAAGTATGGTGATGACCAGATAGTGCTTGATGTGCATGTGAGTATTCCTTTGACCATGCTTAAGGAGTTTGAAAATGATAACTAAAGTATGTTGATGTTAATGATTTTCGTAATGTCTCCTTGAAGTCATTATTCTGAAATGGTTACATAGTAGTGTTAAGATAGTTGTTGCATCTAACATCAAGTGGTATCTCTGGTGCATGTGTGACACTAAGGGGATCATGCTTCTAATTGCATAAGTAGAGGAATTGCTTCCGATAAGGGTAGTTTAATTAGTTAGTTATGCATGTTGAACCAAGGGTTGGTCTGAACACCTTGATTATGCTTAATTATATTAATCATGCATGGCCAATGTTGGCCATAGTAAACGTAAGATAATACTCCATTAACGGTGTGGATTAAGACAATAGACTATGGGAAATTGGAAATGTTTAGATTGTTAACTCAACTAATGTTGACATTTATACATTAATGAATACTTGCATATGCTTTTATACATGACAATATTGTATGTATGAAAATTTTTGGAAATTGAATACTTGTTAAATGATGCATATGTATAACTAACGTTGCTGATGGGATTAAGTAGTGGTAGCTTAATGGCAACAAGAAAAACTCATCACATAAAATGTTGCAATGAGAATTGCAATCATAAATGAGAAAAAATAATTTTATATGATATGCATGAATTATGTTATTTGGGAAATCTGAATGCATACAACATGTATGATTAATATGTTTCCCATCAATCTAGATGTTGTGGACCCATGATGAGGGTTAAGTGTAAATGCATGGTGTACATGCATGTTTTTTTTTTTGTTAATGATAATGTTCATATGGTTCATTATGTAAATTACTTTGGGAAAGAGTAACAAAAGAAAATTTTAACATGCCAGACAGTTGCAGATAGTTAGGAAAGGCTAGAATGCCTTGGGTTGATGGAAGTTACCTGCCTGGAGGGGTTGACGGTACCTTTCCTACCCGGATTTAATGTCGTGGGTTGATGGCAGTTACTTGCCCGGAGGGGTTGATGGTACTTGCCTACCTGGATTTAATGCCTTGTGTTGATGGCAGTTACCTGCCCGGAGGGGTTGATGGTACTTGTCTGCCTAGATTTAATGCCTTGGGTTGATGGAAGTTACATGCGCGGAGGGGTTGATGGTACTTGTTTGCCCGGGTTTCCTCTCCCTAGAGACAAATTATCTCAATAAGGAAAAGAGTTAGCTAAGATGGTGAAGAGGGTAAAAAACTCGAGGCAACTTTGTTGATTTGGAGGCTATTGGAGGAGGCCCAAAATTCCTTATAGACGGGACACTGTCAGAGGCATAGGCAGGACACTGCCAAGAGGAATCCTATATTGGACCCTATGTGGTCATTGGAATTCTTGAGCTCGTTGGCCAGTGGAACTCCATGTTAGACCTGGTAAGGTCTCTATCAAAGAAACCGTCTGGATGTGAAAATGACTCGATCTGGTTGTGGAAACCAGTTCCCATGGGTTGGGAATTCTTTAGCCTATTGTGGTTCTCATAGCTAAAGAAATTAACTAATTAGCTATATGTTGTGCTAAAAATGAATTTTACATATAGTCGTGTAAAATAAGTTATGCACATTTAACAGGAAATGAGCTTAGTGCTCAATAAGGAGTTATTGGAAATTTTAATTCCTTTATCGTATTATTAATCTTGTAAACATCTTAGTAGGGCCTAAGACAATTTTCACTTGAAATAATAATTGATTGTTTTGATGATTAGAGAGCTAGGTGCTCTTTTGGTACTTTTAGAAGTACTCTGTGGATGTCTTTAGCGAGAATTAATTCAGTGTACTTGTGGAGCAGTGATGAGCTCTTTAATGTACTTCTAAAAGTATTGTGATTTTAAAATCATCTAACATTGCACAATTGATTGATAGTTAAAAGTATTTCATTTGACTCACAATATTATGACTAATGCGATTAAATTTGTTAGTCATACATTACAGGATTACTTACCATGGAGGGTTGATGGGTTGTCTAACTACTATTAAAATGCTTACGTGAAAGTACTCTTGATTTCTAAGAGTAGATGGTTAAGTAATGGTAAGTTGACATTAAGCTTTGTTTTTGTATATTATGAATTTGAAAAAGGGCCAAGTGATGGAAATTAGAACCTGCATATTTTTGCAATTATAAATGCTTATGACTATTGATTTTTCTTATGTTATGACATTTCAATTTTTGTTTATTGTCATTTCTTGGAATGAAATATTTGATTTTAAAGAGGAAGGATCACTTTTTGTGTGATTTACATGGTTATACCATGAGTAAAATCTAAAGTTCCATCGAGAGATGAACACCAAGGACGGTGTTCCTGTTAAGGGGGGGAGTATGTAACATCCCTAAAATAACTGAGTGTGAAATTAATTAGTTGAGTACATAGTAATTTTTAAAAATAGTTACGAAACTATTCAAAAAATGATTCTTGATTTCCGCTAATTCGGAATAAGGATGCACATATAGGCTTAACCGCTACTCAGAACGCTTAGGAAGTTATGAACCTACAACGTGGTATCCAGTGAGGTCTACATTTAGTGGATAGGATAGCAGAAAAGGTAGCAGAGAAGCCATGATGGGTGGCATGCATGCAAACTTAAACAAGAATGAGATGATATGCAGATGCACGCCAAAATCAAGAGCACTGTTTTTCCATATCTAACACCGAAAACACAATAGAAAATATGTGCTCCCAAAAGCTAGATACATATATGTAGCCAGGCCTAATTGATGAAATCAATAAAAGAAGGTGGGGAGAGGGAATTTTGGATTATTCCTCTGCCGGTGGTTGTTCTCCTCTAGCCGTAATGTCCCTAGTGCGTTCTTAGTGCCGGACAAGGGAGATTTCTCATGGAAATTGGTTGCAAGGTGAACCCGAAGTCAGGTGGGGTTAACGGTGTCGTACCTTCTTCCGAATTTATTATGAAGCCCAGTGCAAAGAATTGGCCGGGGAGCAGGATTTGAACTTAAGACAGAGTAATTCTTGCACAGAGGTTTATGGGTTTATGTCTTGCACTACTACTGCCTTTGGGATTTTGTTCTTGATGGCCGTCTAATGATACCTGCTATTCTTGTTGGCATCTTATATGTCCGAAGGCAGTGAAACTCTGTTGTCTTTGTTGGGATCTGGTATCATCAAAAGTGTTTTGCAGTGCAAGGATCGAACTTTTCACACAATATTCTTGAAGGAAAATTCTTTCTCCATGTTGAAGGTGCTGCCATGAAAAGATAAGTAACTTGCTCGCTTTCTTGAAGAAAAATATAGGTATGTTTTATTTGGGTATCTTCTTGAAGGATTTCTTACCAAATATAGATAATATATGCAAAATGAGTGGACTTAAAAGCTAAGAAAATATGTAGTTTTTCTTATAAAGAAAATATGTAGTTCCTCTTAGAAAGACTACATGTGAGTCCTGTGTGTGAAATGTTGGGTCACTTGTCATTTTCTTGGAATAAAATCCTTGCTAAATAGGTAAAATATCTTCTTGAGAAAAGATGGTGAGGCATATAAACTTCTTGAGGACATAGTGTGAAAAGTGGCCAAGTTTTCTTTGAACTAAACTATGTATAAAAGTTTCTTGAAAAAGGATATATGCTAATTGCATTGTGATACTAGCTAATTTCTAAGTTTCTAGTGAAATAATTATGCATTACATGCATGATACAAATAGCTAAAGATGTGCTTCTAGGCACATAGATATTCATTTCTAACTTTCTTGAAGAAAGAGTATGTTTTATATACACATAAATATAGTTTCATTTTTGAAGAAGTGTGCATACTTCATGTATGAAAATGATGGCTTTTATGAGAGTTCTCTTGAAACAGAAATAGAATTTCCTATTCTTAAAAGACATATGAATAGTGTTCATATCATATAAAGAATCCATACTTGTTTCATGAAAAGATTATGTGCATTGAAGTAAAAGTAATTGTGTTAGGAAAAACACAAGTTTCATGCAGATAAGGGTAGCTATTGTGAGTTCGGAAATATGATTTTGTGTGTACGTAGAGAAAGTGATTATGTTAACTTTCTTGAAAATAATAATCTCTTGAAAAGATTGTCTTGTTAGATGAGTTGTGTCGATTTCTTGATTTTGGTGCATAAAAGGGTAAGTTAACCTTGTTATTGTATCTTGATTTTTATGCATAAAGATGGATATCTATAATAATTTCTTGAAAGGGAAGCATGAGAAACCTTCATATAGGAAGATGGAGAAATGAGTTTATAATGACTTCCTTTAAGAAAGAATTATGTAATTGTTTACGTCAAATGTTTATAGAATTCTAGAAAGGGGAATATGTGTTGCATACACTAAAGGAGGGCTCTTATGATAAGCTATTGGATGCGCAAAGAATAGTCATTGTGTTATAGAGATATGTTCTTTGTATGGCTAGAAAAACTATTGAGCCATATTTCTTTAGGAAAATGATATGTGATTACTATTATGCTAACACAACTATTATCTTAACTTCTTGTTGAATGAGATGTGCATGCACACAATATTTGTGTTACCTTTCATTAGAAAGGATATACATTCGCATGCGGGAAGAGACAACAAATTGTGTAGATTGCTTTACATATTTACATGCATCAAAAGTAATAGCTAAGGGACTAGTTCTTTTGATAAAGTTTATGTAAATTTTCATGTAAGAAGATTATAAATGATGTTTTAGTTAGTCCCTTCAAAGGAATGCCTTAGCGTTTTGTCCTCTAAGAATATGTGCTTATGCGAAGGGAAATATTAGTTAATATGATTATTTATAAATGTAATCATGATATCAATGTGATAATGATAACATTGGTAGGAAAAAGTTGGATTACCTGCGCAAGGCATGGATTATATTTAATGTTGTGGTAGGAAAAGGATTAATGGTCCATGTAGATAAGTACGAGTTGTGGGATCGTACATTGCTAGAACAATCATGCCACAATGATGTTGCATGTGGCGATATGTAGGTAAAGGGTTTCATGGAAAATGATATTAGCTTTTAGCTAGTTATGTGACAATTTAATGATAATTCATTGTAATATTTTATAACTATGGATAAGGGATGGAATTCCTTATAATCCATTGAGTGAAGGGTGAAAACCCTCATGAGCATTTAATAATAAGATTAAATGTTGGTTGGTTTTCACCCTATAGGGTTTCCAGAGTATAACACTGTTCAATGGTGTGATTGCTTATTGTGTCAGTTTGATGATGTTGAATCCTTGATGATGACGATTCTTTATTTGTTGTGATAATCATAATGTCCAAGTAAGTGATTAATTAATATGGTTAAGGAAATCATGAAATGGATGCAAGTTTCATGAGACAGTTTATGCTATTACACTACAATAGTGGTTTTTAATGGTTATGCAACTTACTATCCTCTATTGCAATTCACTTTATGTGCTAATGAACATTATATCTAATGGTTAATAAGGAATGTGTAGTTGTGGTTTGGATAATTACTTGTGGTAATTTGTATAAAAATTCTAACTCCTTGCTTTTACTTGTGAGGTTACCGGGATATGTTACAGAAAGTGCGAAACGTTAAAGGTTTCCTAGGAACATTATCAAAGATCTAGTACACTGTCAATTATTTGACCACGCTCATGTTAGTCTGAGCGCTAACTATTCGGCGAATCACCAATGAGAGATAAGCTCAAAGCTTTATAAGTGTAAATTCAAAGTGGCAACACTTGTGACAACTTGAGATAAATTTTAAATTAGAAGTATATAAATTAAATTAAATGGTGATAAGTTTTAATGAGATATGTAAGTTAAATGTGAATAAGCATAATGTTATATTATTAAAAGAAAATCAATTAAATTATAAATTTATTTTAAATTATTAGTATCAATTATAAAATAAGAATATAAGAATTAAATGTATATAAATTTGGAAAAGTATCTAACAAGATTCTTAATAATAAAGTTTTACAATACTATATTAGTTAAATTTGTAATAATTAAATTAAAGTATAAGAAGATTTATAAATATTTTTGCAATTTAATATAAAATGTAGTTCGTAATTTTAGTTAAATG
>APFE030722862.1:0-19997 GCA_000404065.3 Pinus taeda
GGTTTAATGTTTAGGGTTTAGGGTTTAGGATTTATAAGAAATTAGTAAATTCATTTAATAAACACTTAAATTAAAGTTATGAAATGATTTTTCAAATGTTATTAAATTCTTAGGGTTTAGGGTTTACATTTTACGGTTTAGAGTTTATAAAACTTTAGTAAATTCTCTGAATAAACAATTAAATAAAAGTTACAAAAAGCTTTTTAATATGCTATGAAATTCTGAGATTTAGGATTTAGGGTCTTGGGTTAGCGTTTAGGGTTTAGACTTTAGAGCTTATAACACTTTAGTAAATGATTTTAAGAAAAACTTAAATAAAAGATAAAAAAATGCTTTTTAGAATGTTATAAAATGCTTAGGGTTTAAGGTTTATGATTTGGGGTTTAGGTTTTAGGATTTATAACACTTAAGTAAATTCTTTTAATAAACACAAATAGAAAGATCGAAAATGATTTTTAAAATAATATAAAATGCTTACGGTTTAGGGTTTAGAGTTTGTGATTGATGGTTTGGGTTTAGGGCTTAGGTTTTAAGGTTTATAACACTTCATTAAATGATTTTAATAAATACGTAAATAAAAAGTAAAAAAAAATCTTTTTAAAATGTTATAAAATTCCTAGGGTTTAGGGTTTAGGGTTTGGTGTTTAAGGTTTAGGGTCTAGGATTTATAACAATTTAATAAATGATTTTAATAAACACTTAAATAAAAGTTATATAACTCATTTTAAAATGTTATAATATGCCTAGGGTTTAGGGTTTAGTGTTTAGGATTTAATGTTTAGTTTAGGGTTTATTTTTTAGGGTTTACAATTTATAAGACCATAGTAAATTCTTTTAATAAAAACTTAAAAAAATGTTAAAAGACAATTTATAGAATGTTATAAAATGCTTAGTGTTTAGGGTTTAAAATGTTATAGAATGCTTACGATTTAGGGTTTAAAAAACTTTAGTAAATGCCTTTAATAGATATCTAAAAAAAGTTACAAAACACTTATTAAAATTTTATAAAATACTTAGGGTTCAGGGTTTAGGGATTAGGTTGAAAATGTTGTAAAATTATTAGGGTTTAGGATTTAGAGATTATAGCACTTTGGTAAATGATTTTAAAAACACTTAAAAAAACGTTACAAAATGATTGTTGAAATGTTATAAAATGATTAGGGTTTATAACACTTTAGTAAATGTTATAAAATGCTTAGGGTTTAGGGTTTGGGGTTTGGGGTTTAGGGTTGAGGGTCTAGGGTTGAGGGTCTAGGGTTTAGGGTTTATAACACTTTAGTAAGTTATTTTAATAAACACTTAAAAAAAATTTCAAAAAACTTTTTAAAAATTCATAAAATTATTAGAGTTTAGTGTTTAGGATGTAAGGTTTGGGGTTTAAGGTTTAGCCTTTAAGGTTTAAGGATTAGGGTTTAGGGTCAATAAGACTTTAGTAAATTATTTTAATAAATACTTAAATAAAAGTTACAAAAATGTTTTGAAAATGTTATAAAATGCTTAGGGTTTAGGGTTTGGGGTTTTGAGTTTGGGGCTTAGGGTTTAGCATTTAGGGTTTTCGGTTTTCGGTTTATAAAACTTCAGTAAATTATTTTAATAAACACTTCAATAAAATATACGAAACACTCGTTAAAATTTTATAAAATGGTTAGGGTTTAGGGTTTATAAGTAAACGATTTTAATAAACATTTAAAAAAGGTTACAAAACTCTTTAGAAAATATTATAAAATGCTTAGCATTTAGGGTTTACAGTTTATAACACTTCAGTAAATTATTTTAAGAAACACTTAAAAAAGTAACAAAATGCTTGCTAAAATGTTATAAAATAATTGTGGATTAGAGTTTAGGGTTTAGGGTTTAGGAGGTAGGGTTTGTAGTTTAACATTTAGGGATTAGGTTTTAGGGTTTATAACACTTTAATAAATTCTTTAATAGATACTTAAATAAAAGTTACAAAAAACCATTTTTAAAAGGTTATAAAAATTTTAGGGTTTAGGGTTTGGGGTTTGGGGTTTGGGGTTTTGGGTTTGGGGTTTAGGGTGTAGAATTTTGGGTTTGGGTATATAACACGTCATTAAATGCTTCTCACAAACACTTAAATAAAATATACGAAACACTTGTTTAAATTTTATAAAATGTTTAAGGTTTAGGATTTATAACACTTTTGTGAATTCTTTTAATAAACACTTTAAAAAAGATTAGAATACACTCTTTAAAATGACATAAAACTCTCAAGGTTTATGGTTTAGGGTTTGGGGTTTGGGGTTTGGGGTTTATAACACTTTCGTGTCCATCTCCACCATTGTTTCTTAGGCATATGGGACCGAATATGACCAAGGGTCGGGGCTGGTAGCCCAACCCCTCCCTCCTAAAGCTCTAAACTTAAACATTATATAATAGTTTGGTCTATGCTATGTTAAGAACTACCATGTGGCATGTCAGTGAAGTAATCCATTATGGAGTGGGAGTTCAGGTGTTTAAATTCCTTAGACCTCACTCAGACGCATACTAAAATTTTAACTGACCCTAGGGTTCCATGTGGTAGCATATGACTGGGCCACACAACACCTAATTATTGGTCTACATAAAACTAGCACAAACCAATCAAATGTGCCAAAAATAAACGAACTAGAGGATGACACATAGCAAGCTATCATTAAATCATGCCTTACACAGACACTCTGCTAACTCACTGTATGATCAACCTAGTCAACTAACTAGTCAGCGGACCTACTGGAATTTTAATTCTCTTGCCAAATAATGAGCACATGATAACTTGAGCATATGGTGTCAGATTGAGGTAAAACAAATGTCATTGGATTGAGAACAACAAGAACTTCAATTTAATGCTACATTTAAGAATTTCTCGACACTTTCATTTTTGAGAAAAATTGTGATCAGCTAATCATCTGTGGAATTGAAGATCTTTAGTTTCCTATTGGTCAAGTAATTTCCAGAAAGAATGTAATTTTTTTTTTGTAAGTTGAGGTAGTGACTTTCTTTTTCTATTCATATAAATCCAGGTTAAGCCATATACATTGTTTTGGTGTTCTCAACCCGCCCAAATGGGAAAACGAGTCTGTTGGCCACCTCAAATTAAAATATGCCATCCACTACCTAAAAATGGGTAAGTCTATTAGTCCATACTAAGTATACTTCACAATAGGAAAAATTAAAAATATATCCAGTAGTCATGAAAATAGGAAAAATGATGAAATATTGTCCTCAAAATCTAGCCATGGAGGCAATAGCTCAGCTTAAGGGTCATTCTTCATAACCCTCGAGTGGTATCACCTTTGCTCGATGTGCTAGAATGAGTTGCTTCAACTGTTGATGGATTTTGTCCAGCTTACTATCTTGCATAATCATGGTGATTTGCAGGTTCTTCATTTCTTTTTTCATGTTAGGCATGCCTTGGGCCAGTTCCGCCATTTTTCCTGTAACTTGCTCCAGCGCCCTTCCTAGTAGGCGTATTATTAGATCTAGTCTAAGTAGTATAATGATAGCTTATATAGATATATAGTATATCTTGAAATAAATTAAATTTTTAATAATTTTTAAATAAAACATATATTATAATTACTTAAATAACTTAAATTATTCATTCCAAAGAAGTATTTCAAGCAATAATATTTTAAAAGTAATTTTTAAATAATCATTAATATTATGCTTTTCAAGCAAATAAAATTCTTTTAATATTCACTCATTTATTTTTATCCCTAATATCTCTTATCTCTAGAAATATAATATAATATTATTATCTTAGTATTATAAAAATAATAATAGGACTAGATTTAATAATATATATAACTTAAATTATTCTTTCTAAAATATTAATTCGATAGTAAAATTTTTTAAATAACCATTATTTTATTTAAACAAATTAAATTTCCTTTAATAATATCCGCTCATATATTAATCATACCTAATTAAAATATTATATTATGAACTTTATAAAAATAACAATTAGATTTAATTTATTAATATAACCTAATTTATCTTATCTCAAGGAATTAAAATATTATATTATTAACTTAATATTATATAAATAATAATTAGATTAAATTTATTAATATAATTATGACCTAGGTCCTAAAGTCAAATATAGTTGTTATGTAGCCGTTGGAGTCTCTGCTCAGTCTATTTATCTTGCTAGGCCAGATCTGTTTCTTCAACTTGTCCTGACGATGAACCACAATGGTTGGTTCGAAACGCGTCGACAATGATCTTTTTATGTGATTTAAGCAGAAGCTCTTTTTACAAAATATAAAATGTTGTGTATAATATTTTTATGCATGATATTCTCTATACATATAGACTTAGATGTCTACAATCATACCCTAATTTTCCGAAACATAGTCTCTTAGACCTAATCTTATTCCAACAACCCGACCAAATCAAATTAAACAAACTCTGCACATCATATCTAGCATAAAACCCTAATCTATCTAGCCATCTTAGGTGTGATCCTTTGGAGAGAGCCCTCTTTGGATTGGTAGGGCTAGCTACCAAGTCAAAAGATTGGTCTATGGTTACCTCAGCTAGACTCTTCCTCAGCCTTAGAGATTGAGACAAGTGATAATGCCCCCCGAGGAAGCTAGTAGAGACATTCGGCCTAGGTATCTTAAGAATATTTATTTATACATTTTTATTCCTAGTCCTTGGTTTTTTCCATGTTCTTCTCTTATAGAAGTTTTGGGCCTCAAGATGTCTCTTCCACTAAAAGATCTTGGCAAGGATAGGGGGTTGTGTTTAGGTTTCTCCACTCTTGTTGAACCATTCGAGTCTGACATAGGCCTCTCATTTTTTGTTGTTGTTTTCCATGCCTAGACAAAGTTATAATCTCTAGCAAGGAACATATTACTACAAAGGGATAGGTTATTCTCGAGCTCAAATTCGACTTGGGAGCACAACCAATCATTAGAGGCATTTGAACAATTAACCAATTCAAGAAGAGATCACTTAGGTGGAAAGGGAACTTTTCGATGAGCGACATAATCCTAAAAACATCGAGGTGTTTACTTATATGGAAGGTTCGAGTGTTGATGTTGGTCATACAAGTGGTGTGCTTGCAAGAACTTAATGGAAAATGGGGCCTTCTCCTAGTAGTGGGTGCACTCCAAGGAGTAAACATCCAATCCCAGTAAAGGTTATTGATCCCCATAAATATGCATGCATGCCTATCTGCCTATGTATCTTTAGTTTTCATTTATGTTTCCTTATCTTAGCTCTGTTGCCTATGGCCATATAGATAAATGTCATGTATTGTATTTGAGATCCATAAAATATATATTTTCTTTTCATATCTTGAAACATTTAAGGTTACTTGTTTGGTCGGGTTTCCAAACAAAAAATTATTACATCTCCCAAAAATTAATCAAAAAAATTCAAGACATAAAGGGGAGAAATGGGTACCATAAATCCGTGTCCTTGAAAATTGGGGTAAATGGAAATTAGTAGCTCCTCCATTGAAATAAGGCTATGCTAACCACCATACATATTTTTCTTATAAAATAATCTTGGGGCTACTATTAATAATGAAATATGATACAAAACCATTTTCCATTCAAAATTAGAAACCCTTTCATCTAGACCAAGGGCTAAATTTCAACGGTAAAATTTTCCACTAAGATTATTTTTTGTTGAAATATGCATGAAAAAAATATTATTATAAATAATCACAATATAGCTTGTAATAAAGTTATAACTTTGTTAAATTTTTTTTTTTAATCTAGGAAATGTGATAGGTACTATGTGTTACACAATTTGATGATTATCATGGATTGAATTTTATTTGCATTTAGATCTATTTAATTTATATGGCTTCCCTAGTTTGTTAATTTAATGTTAATATTTTCTTTTAACTTAAATTAAAAATAAATTCCAAACTAGATATGCCTAAAATTGTGCTAATCAGAAGAATATATCTTTCATAGTTATAATTTAGTTAATTTCTATGTTTTTTTAATCTATGAAATGTGATAGGAATATTGGGGTAACCATTTTGATGGTTATCATGGATTGAATTTTATTTAGAGTTCGATCCATTTAATTTATATGCATTCCCTAGTATGTCATAATTTAATGTTAATATTTTCTTTTAACTTAAATTGAAAATAAATTCAAAAATATATGTTCCTATAATTATGCTATTGTAAGAATAGAACTTCCACAATTATAATTTAATTATTAGGTTCATCGTAGATATTTAAACCCCATGGAATATGTTGGAATATTCATGGTAGTATTGACATGTCAATGATAAGATTTCTGAACCCACTAAATATGTTGGAATATTCATGGTAATATTGACATATCAATGATAAGATTTATTTTCAAGCTAAATATACTATATTAATGAAATTATCTCACATTAATTAATTTAAGAAGATGGCATATCAACATGTCATATTGGGCATTTTGTATTTCTAATCCATGGTAATATAAGAACAACTATTTCCAATTAAAGGGTTCCCATAATAATAGTGGGGGTGATTCAATAAACATATTTTTATATATCATATAACTCCAATAATAATAATAATAATAATAATTATATTTTAATTATTTTTTACGAATTTTTTAATGCAATATGTATAGAAATTTTTAATGCAATATGTATAATGGAGTTAGTGCTTTGATTCTTATCATAGAGTAATGGTTGTAGTAGTTTTCAATCCATTTAATTATATGGTCACAATATTTATAATTAAACCAATAAATCATTCTTTAGTCAAAATATTCTATATGCATTATATTCTAACTCAAGTGTTTAGGGTTTAGAGTTTAGGGTTTAGGAATTATAACACATTAGTAAATGGTTTTAATAAACATTTAAATAAAATTTACAAAAAACTTTTTAAAATATTATAAAATACTTAGGGTTTAGGGTTGACAGTTTAGTGTTTAGGGTTAGGGGTCTATGCTTTAGAGTTTATGATTTATAGCACTTTATTAAATGTTTTTAGTAAACACTTAAATAAAAGTTACAAAACGTTTTCAAAATTGTTATAAAATGCCTAGGGTTTAGGGTTTTGAATTTAGGGTTTAGGATTTAGGGTTTGGGGTTTAGGGTTTAGGGTTAAGAGTTTAGGGTTAATAACACTTTATAAAATTCTTAGGGTTTAAGTTTTAAGATTTTTGGTTTAGGGTTTATGGTTTAGGGTTTATGGATCATGTTTTCACATTTATAACAACTTAGTAATTGTTTTAATAGCCACCTAAATAAAAGTTACAAAACACTTTTTAAAATGTTATAAAATGCTTAGGGTTTAGTGTTTATGATTTTGGGTTTATGGGTTTATGGTTTAAGGTTTAGTGTGTAGGGATGAACCACCCCACGTTAAACGGGTATCCACTGCTACATAGTACACATAATGCATTCATCCCATGGAGCCTCGAGGAGTTATGAAGAAAAATAAATAAAAGTCAAAAGGTTTATGAAGAAGGGTGGAAAAACAAAGGTCGGCGTATCTCATGTATCACGATTTTCTCCCTCCTACACTCACATACTGAGGTGTGGTCTTCCCTTATTATAGATACTCATGAAATTATTGGGTTTGTGGTTTAGGGATTACAGTTTGGGGGTTTAGGGTTTATGGTTGATAACATTTTAGTAAATTCTTTTAATAAGCACTTAAATAAAAGTTACAAATAGCTTTTAAAATGTTATAATATTATTAGGCTTTAGCATTTAGGGTTTAGGGTTTATAATAATTTAGTAAATGTTGTTAATATACACTTAAATAAAAGTTACAAAACACTCTTTAAAATGTTATAATCTAATTAGGGTTCAGGTTTTAGGGATTAGTGTTTAAAGTTTATAACACTTTAGTAAATTCTTTTAATAATCACATAAAAAGAGTTCCAAAACACTTTTTAAAATTTTATGAAATGCTTAGGGTTTAGGTTTTAGGGTATAAGGTATAGGGTTTAGGGTTTGCGGTTTGGGGTTTAGGGTATAAGGTTTAGGGTTTATTACACTTTACTAAATTGTTTTAATAAACACTTAAATGAAAGTTACAAAACGCTTTTTGAAATGTTATAAAAGGCTTAGGGTTTAGCATTTCAGGTTTAGGTTTTTCAGTTTAGGGTTTATAGTTTAGGGTTTAGTTTTTATTGTTAGGGTTTGTGACACCTTCATAAATTAATTTGATAAAAAATTAAGTAAAAGTTACAAAACACTTTTTAGAATGCTATAAAATGCTTAGGGTTTAGGGTTTATAAGACTTTAGTAAATTCTTATAATAAACATTTAAATAAAAGTTAAAAAACACTTTCTAAAATGTTATAAATTGCTTAGGGTTTAGGGTTAAGAGTCTAGGGTTTATAAGACTTAATAAATCCTCCAAATAAACACTTAAATAAAAGTTAGAAATTTTAGGGTTTATAGTTTAGGGTTTAGTTTGTATTGTTTATGGTTTCTGACACCTTCGTAAATTAATTTGATAAAAAATTAAGTAAAAGTTACAAAACACTTTTTAGAGTGCTATAAAATGCTTAGGGTTTAAGGTTTATAAGACTTTAGTAAATTCTTATAATAAACATTTAAATAAATGTTAAAAAACACTTTTTAAAATGTTATAAATTGTTCAGGGTTTAGGGTTAAGAGTCTAGGGTTTATAAGACTTAATAAATCCTCCAAATAAACACTTAAATAAAAGTTAGAAATTTTCTTCAGATGATATAAAATGCTTACTATTTAGAGTTTAGGGTTTATGGTTTGGGGTTTGGTAAATGATTTTAATAAACACTTAAATAGATGTTACAATATGTTTTTTAAAATGTTATGAAATTATTAGAGTTTAGCGTTTAGCATTTAGGGTTTAGGGTTTAGGGTTTAGGGTGTGTGGTTTACAATTTAGGGTTGAGGGTTTATAACACTTTAGTAAAATATTTTAATAAAGACTTAAATAAAAATCACAAAACTCTTTTAAAATGTTATAAAATGCTTAGGGTTTAGGGTTTAATGTTCACGGTTTGGGGCTTAGGGTTTAAGGTTTAGGGTTTAGGGTTTAAGGTTTAGGGTTTAGGGTTTAGGGTTTATGATTTAGGGTTTAGGGTTTAGGGTTTAGAGGTTAGTGTTTTGGGTTTATAAGACTTTAGTAAATTATTTTAATAATAACTTAAATAAAATTTTCAAAATACTTTTTGAAATGTTATAAAATAATTACGGTTTAGGGTGTAACATTTGGGGTTTGGGTTTAGGTTTACTGTTTAGTGTTTAGGGTCTACATCATCTTACTAAAATATTTTAGTAAACACTTAAATAAATGTTACAAAACAATTTTTAAAATGTTATAAAATGTTTAGGGTCTAGGGTTTACGGTTTAGGGTTTGGGGTTTGGGGTTAAGGGTTTACATTTTTGGGTTTAGGGTTGATGTTTTTGTGTTTAGGGTTTAGGGTTTTATTTTTGTGGTTTAGGGTCTGTAAAAATTTAGTAAATTCTTTTAAAAAACACTTAAGTAAAAGTTACAAAAAATCTTCCTAAACTATTTGATTTTTCTCAAATACCAAATTTGGACCACCATCTCTACCTTGTGTCTTGTGGTGCCTTGTCTATTCTTGTTCTTCCATTTGTAGGTTCTTATCCTACATTTCATGACAGTCACACCAATGTAAGGTCCCTACGGACACCTCTCGTTAGTTTCTTGCATGTCTCTTATCATTCTATCGCCTGCATATGCTATATAATCTCTACACATTTGTACATTACGTAATGTTGGTTTATGCATCTATCCATGGAAATATCTTGATGCAAGTTCACTTTCATATTTTATCATATTCAAATTGCTCTTTGATGCCTAGGTTCACCCAAACTTGAACCAATGTGAAGGTATACAAACTTGAAAGAGAAAGGAAAGGGACAACAAAGAAAAAAAATTCTCACACTAAATCTAGATTCCTTATATCCAATACCTAAATAACTCCTCCATCATGATCTTGGTGTATGAAAATTAGAATGAATATTGCAAACATTTAAGGGTGTACTCTAATAGATGTTTTGGCCCCTTTCTCGGAATATTTCATTGTAAATTTTTCCCTAAATGGAGTAGGTGTTAAATCTATTTATGCATTCAAAAATGCATTTTAAACAAGAGGAAAACATAATCTCACCCAATAGTTTATTATTGAATTTTAGTAAAATAGGCCAAAGTTCTTATGCTTTGGTAGATTTAAGTACCTATATTTCATGGGATGGGCGTAAATCCAAAGGTCAATTATTATATGGGCACACTAATTACTCATAATTTGAAGTAAGTGACATCATGATAGGTGCCTCCATTTTTTATTTATCAAATTTTCCTTCATGTGTTATCTTAGGTTGTGCAAATAATCTACCAACAACTTATGTGTCCCTAAGACATTAAAAAAGGGAGTTGAATATAAATTGTGCTATCATATCGATGAATATTTGAATTATTATTTTTGAATTACAATTTGGGAGTAGAGTGTAAGAAGATATATCAAATAATCACGAACACTCTCCAACAGCTAGTATACGATCTAATATTTTAATAGTTATACAAATATGACTCGTTTTGGGTATTCAAAGGAAGTTTAAGGGAAGCAATGCTTTTTCCTGAAATTTAGGAAGAATTATTTGTCATTCATCGAATTTCATACATCAAATGTTGCAATCGAACATTTTTTTTGTAATAGGGGTATTCTTGGAAGCTATATTTAGTTTTACAATAAAAACAATACCTTCACCAAGTCAAATTTACATTCTTTCTCCGCCGATTGGGATGAGAGATGGGAAGCTGACATGGGAACGGATCGTGGAGGGGAATGGATGGCAGTGCTAGCCTCCCAACATTCCCATAATAAAACAGGATGTGGGGGAGGCATGCAGATGGGACAGCCGCCCGAGGAATAGAGCTAACAAGGGAGTGGGGGAAGAAATAGAAGAAATCAGCGGCGCTAGATTGATTAGATGTGGGAATTTCGATAGAAGGAAAACAAGAGAGGAGAGGGTAATGAGGTTGGTCACAAAGAAGAAAAGGAGGAAGACAACGGGAGCGGAGGACAAGTTAGTTTCACTAGAGGCGATGCAAAGGTTCGGGTATGTTTTCGTAAAGCTGAATCCTGTAATTTGCTTAATTGTTAATAGTCTGATGGAAGAAGAGGGAGAGCTAGGATTAGCAGATAAAGGGAGAATTATATCATAGGGGGTTAAATCCTTTAAAGATGGTATTAAGGAGGAAGGGTACAAAAATGGGAGGAAACCAAGGCAACCAGGGCAAAACCCCTATAGATTTCTGCAATGGAGAGGATCAGGGATCGCCTGAGGAGGACAAAGAAACAATCTAGGAAATGGGGAAGACAATAAAGGTTACCCAATTATCTGGGACAAGGGGAGGAAGGATTGAGAGCAGTCTGACCAGAGGGAGAAATTTTCGTGTTGAAGGCCAATTTAGGGGAATGGGTACTCAGGAGAGGAGAAAAAAGACAATGGTAGAGAATCTAAGATTCTCTGTTGGAAAGGATACAAAGGTGATAGTAAGAGGCAAAATGGAGTGGACGGGATAGGGAAGGGGGAGTGGTGGAAGGCGCCAGTCTAACCAACCTGGCCACAAAAATTATGCAACCTATTCGGTGGCCCCACAGAGATGCAGCCAGAGAAAAATGAGGAAAACCATCGAGGAGGTGGAAAGGGTGTATAAAGAGGGCACAGTTGAGGACATACGTAGACTAATTAAGGAGATGGAGGAAAATGTAATGGAGGATGACTCAAAGCCAGAAATGGAAGTGTGGGGGGATCTCATCCCAAACCCACGTAACACGAGAGGTCGCATGACCCGATATAAATAGGCCTTGCACGTTTACTAGGTGTTGAAACGCCTACTAGGAAGGGTGCTGGAGCAAGTTGCAGGAAAAATGGCGGAACTCGCCCAAGGCATGCCTAACATGAAAAAAGAAATGAAGAACCTGCAAATCACCATGATTATGCAAGATAGTAAGCTGGAAAAAATCCATCAACAGTTGAAGCAACTCATTCTAGCACATCGAGCAAAGGTGATACCACTCGAGGGATGTGAAGAATGAACCTTAAGCCGAGCTATTGCCTCCATGGCTAGATTTTGAGGACAATATTTCATCCTTTTTTCCTATTTTCATGACTACTGGATATATGTTTAATTTTTCCTATTGTGAAGTATACTTAGTATGGATTAATAGAATCACCCATTTTTAAGTAGTGGATGGCATATTTTAATTTGAGGTGGCCAACAGACTCGGTTTCCCATTTGGGCGGGTTGAGAACACCAAAACGATGTATATGGCTTAACCTGGATTTATATGAATAGAAAAAGAAAGGCACTACCTCATCTTACAAAAAAAAAATTACATTCTTTCTGGAAATTATTTGACCAATAGGAAACTAAAGATCTTCAATTCCACAGATGATCAGCTGATCACAATTTTTCTCAAAAATGAAAGTGTCAAGAAATTCTTAAATGTAGCATTAAATTGAAGTGCTTGTTGTTCTCAATCCAATGACATTTGTTTTACCTCAATCTGACACCATATGCTCAAGTTATCATGTGATCATTGTTTGGCAAGAGAATTAAAATTGCAGTAGGTCTGCTGACTAGTCAGTTGACTAGGTTGATCATATAGTGAGTTAGCACAGTGTCTTTGTAAGGCATGATTTAATGATAGCTTGCTATGTGTCATCCTCTAGTTCGTTTATTTTTGGCACATTTGATTGGTTTGTGCTAGTTTTATGTAGACCAATAATTGGGTGTCATGTGGCCCAGTCATGGGTTGCCACATGGAACCCTAGGGTCAGTTAAAATTTTAGTATGCGTCTGAGTGAGGTCTAAGGAATTTAAACCCCTGACCTCCCACTCCATAATGGAGCACTTCACTGACATGCCACATGGTAGTTATTAACATAGCATAGACCAAACTATTATATAATGTTTAAGTTTAGAGCTTTAGGAGGGAGGGGTTGGGCTACCAGCCCCGACCCTTGGTCATATTCGGTCCCATATGCCTAAGAAACAATGGTGGAGAGGGACACGAAAGTGTTATAAACCCCAAACTCCAAACCCTAAACCATAAACCTTGAGAGTTTTATGTCATTTTAAAGAGTGTATTCTAACCTTTTTTAAAGTGTTTATTAAAAGAATTCACAAAAGTGTTATAAATCCTAAACCTTAAACATTTTATAAAATTTAAACAAGTGTTTCGTATATTTTATTTATGTGTTTATGAGAAGCATTTAATGACGTGTTATATACCCAAACCCAAAATGCTACACCCTAAACCACAAACCCAAAACCCCAAACCCGAAACCCGAAACCCTAAACCCTAAAATTTTTATAACCTTTTAAAAATGGTTTTGTAACTTTTATTTAAGTATCTATTAAAGAATTTATTAAAGTGTTATAAAACCTAAAACCTAATCCCTAAACGTTAAACTACAAACCCAACCTCCTAAACCCTAAACCCTAAACTCTAATCCACAATTATTTTATAACATTTTAGCAAACATTTTGTTACTTTTTTTAAGTGTTTCTTAAAATAATTTACTCAAGTGTTATAAACTATAAACCCTAAATGCTAAGCATTTTATAATATTTTCTAAAGAGTTTTGTAACCTTTTTTAAATGTTTATTAAAAGCGTTTACTTATAAACCCTAAAACCTAACCATTTTATAAAATTTTAACAAGTGTTTCATATATTTTATTGAAGTGTTTATTAAAAGAATTTACTGAAGTTTTATAAACCCAAAACCAAAAACCCTAAATGCTAAACCCTAAGCCCCAAACTCAAAACCCCAAACCCTAAACCCTAAGCATTTTATAACATTTTCAAAACATTTTGTAACTTTTATTTAAGTATTTATTAAAATAATTTACCAAAGTCTTATTGACCCTAAACCCTAATCCTTAAACATTAAAGGCTAAACCTTAAACCCAAAACCTTACATCCTAAACACTAAACTCTAATAATTTTATGAATTTTTAAAAAGTTTTTTGAAATTTTTTTTAAGTGTTTATTAAAATAACTTACTAAAGTGTTATAAACCCTAAACCCTAGACCCTCAACCCTAGACCCTCAACCCTCAACCCCAAACCCCAAACCCTAAACCCTAAGCATTTTATAACATTTACTAAAGTGTTATAAACGCTAATCATTTTATAACATTTCAACAATCATTTTGTAACGTTTTTTTAAGTGTTTATTAAAATCATTTACCAAAGTGCTATAATCTCTAAATCCTAAACCCTAATAATTTTACAACATTTTCAACCTAATCCCTAAACCCTGAACCCTAAGTATTTTATAAAATTTTAATAAGTGTTTTGTAACTTTTTTTAGATATCTATTAAAGGCATTTACTAAAGTTTTTTAAACCCTAAATCGTAAGCATTCTATAACATTTTAAACCCTAAACACTAAGCATTTTATAACATTCTATAAATTGTCTTTTAACATTTTTTTAAGTTTTTATTAAAAGAATTTACTATGGTCTTATAAATTGTAAACCCTAAAAAATAAACCCTAAACCTGAAACATTAAATCCTAAATACTAAACCCTAAACCCTAGGCATCTTATAACATTTTAAAAAGAGTTATATAACTTTTATTTATGTGTTTATTAAAATCATTTACTAAATTGTTATAAATCCTAGACCCTAAACCTTAAACACCAAACCCTAAAACCTAAACCCTAGGAATTTTATAACATTTTAAAAAGAATTTTTTTACTTTTTATTTACGTATTTATTAAATTCATTTAATGGAGTGTTATAAACCTTAAAACCTAAGCCCTAAACCCAAACCATCAATCACAAACCCTAAACCCTAAACCCTAAGCATTTTATATTATTTTAAAAATCATTTTGGATCTTTTTATTTGTGTTCATTAAAAGAATTTACTTAAGTGTTATAAATCCTAAAACCTAAACCCCAAACCATAAAACTTAAACCCTAAGCATTTTATAACATTCTAAAAAGCATTTTTTAATCTTTTATTTAAGTTTTTCTTAAAATCATTTACTAAAGTGTTATAAGCTCTAAAGTCTAAACCCTAAACGCTAACCAAGACCCTAAATCCTAAATCCTCAGAATTTCATAGCATATCAAAAAGCTTTTTGTAACTTTTATCTAAGCGTTTATTCAAAGAATTTACTAAAGTTTTATAAACTCTAAACAGTAAAATGTAAACCCTAAACCCTAAGAATTTAATAACATTTGAAAAATCATTTTATAACTTCCATTTAAGTGTTTATTAAACGAATTTACTAATTTCTTATAAATCCTAAACCCTAAACCCTAAACATTAAACCCTAAAACCTAAGAATTTTATAACATTCTAAAAAGTGTTTTGTAACTTTTATTCAAGTGTTTATTAAAACCATTTATTAAAGTGTTATAAACTGTAAACCCTAAAGCCTAAACACGAAATCCTAAACCCTAAACCCTAAATGTTACACCCTAATCCCTAATGAGTTTATAACATTATAGAAGGTGTTTTGTAACTTTTAATTAAGTGTTTATCCCAAACACTAAACCTTAAGCATTTTATAACATTTTAACAAGGGTATTGTAAATTTTATTTAAGTGTTTATTAAAATCATTTACTAAAGTTCTATAAACCCTAAACTCTAAACACTAAACCCTATGCACTAAATCCTAAGCATTTTCTAAAATTTTAACTAGTATTATGAACCCTAAACCATAATAATTTTATCATATTTTAAAACCTAAACCCAATGCATTTTATAACATTTTAAATTTTTTTTGTAACATTTATTTTAGTGTTTATTAAAATAATTTAATAAAGTGTTATAAACCCTAAACCCTAAATAAAAAATCCTATATCCTAAACTCTAAAACAAAAGCATTTTATAACATTTTAGAAAATTATTTGTAACTTTTATTTAAGTCTTTTTAAAAGAATTTACTAAAGTGTTACAGACCGTAAACCATTAATCCTAAACACTAAACCCTAAACCCCAAACTCTAAAGCCTAAGTATTTTATAAGTTTTCAAAAAGGGTTTTGTAACTTTTATTTAAGTTTTTATTGAAAGAATTTAATAAATTCTTATAAAAACTAATATCTAAACCCTAAAACCCAAACCATCGACCCTAAACTGTAAACCCTATACCCTAAACCCTAAACCCTAAAGCCTCAAAACATAAGTATTTTATAACATTTTAAAAAGTGTTGTGTAATACCTAATTAAGTGTTAATTGAAAGAAATTACTAAAGTGTTATAAACCATAAATCCTAAAGCCTAAACCCCAAATACTAAACCCTAGGCATTTTATAACATTTTAAAAAGCGTTTTGCAAATTTTATTAACTGTTTATTAAAATCATTTACTAAACTGTTATAAGCCCTAAACCATAAAGAATAAACTCTAAAATCCAAACCCCAAACCACAAATCCTAACACCTAAACCCTAAATGCTAAGAATTTTATAATATTTGGAAAAGCATTTTGTAACTTTTAATTAAGCATTTATCAAACCCTCAACACTAAACCTAAATCGATTTGTAACATTTATTTAAGTGTTTATTAAAATCAATTAATAAAGTGTTATAAACCCTAAACCCTAAATCCCAAAGCCTATACCCTATGCACTAAAACCAAAGGAGTTTATAATTTTTTAAAGAGTGTTTTATAAATTTTATTTAAATGTTTATTAAAATTATTTACAAAAGTGTTACAAACCCTAAACCCTCAACCTTAAACACTAAACCCTAAACCCCAAACCCTAAATCCTAAACCATAAACCCTAAGCATTTTATGACATTTTAAAAAGGGTTTTGTATATTTTATTTAAGTTTTTATTGAAATAATTTAAGAAAGTGTTATTAAAACTAACCTCTACACCCTAAAACCGAAACCATAAACTGTAAACCCTAAACACTAAACCCTAAAGCCTAAAACATAGGTATTTTATAACATTTTTTAAAGTGTTCTCTAACATTTATTTAAGTGTCTATTGAAAGCATTTACTGAAGTGTTATAAACCATAAATTTTAAAACCTAAACTCTAAACCCTAAACCCCAAAACCTAAATGCTAAGCATTTTATAACATAAGTTGTAAAATCCAAACTCCAAACCCCAAATCTGAAACCCTAAACCCTAAACGCTAAGCATTTTATAAAATTTTTAAAAGAATTTTGTATCTCTTATTTAAGTGTTTATTAAAAGCATTTACTAAAGTGTTATAAACCCTAAACCCTAAAACCTAATAATTTTACAACATTTTAAAAATCATTTTGTAACTCTTATCTAAGTGTTTATTAAAAGAATTTACTAAAGTGTTATAAACCTTAGACCTGAAACCCTAAACTCTAAACCCTAAGCATTTTATAACATTTTACAAAGCATTTTGTAACTTTTATTTAAGTGTTTATTAAAGGAATGTACTAATGTGTTATAAATCCTAAACCCTAAACTGTCAACCCTATAGCCTAGACCCTAATCATCAAATCTTAAACCAGAAACCCTAAACATGCTAAACATTTTATAGCATTTCAAACAATGTTTTATAAATTTTATTTAAGTGTTTATTAAAAGAATTTACTAAAGTGTTATAAACCTTAAACAATAAACTTGAAACCCTAAACCCTAAATCCCCAAATTGTAAACCCTAAACCCTCAACCTTAAACCCTAAACCCTAAATTTTAAACCCTAAATCCTAAACCCGAAACCCTTAAACCCTAAATCATGGACCTAAATGTTAAGAATTTTATAACATTTTAAAAATCATTTTGTAAACCCTCAACCCTAAACTCTAAACCGTAAACCGTAAACCCTAAATCCCAAACCCTAAACACTAAATCCCAAACCCTAAACCCTAAACTCTAAACCCTAAACACTAATAATTGTATAACACATCTAAAAACATTTTGTGACTTTTATTTAAGTGTTTATCAAAGTATTAATAAAGTTTTATAAACCCTAAATACTAATCCCTAATCCCCAAACACTAAAACTTAAACCATGAGAATTTTATAACATTTTAAAAACCCTAAACACTAAAACCTAAATGAGAAACCTTAAATCCTAAACTTCGAGTTGTAAAACCAAATCGTAAACCGTAAAAACTAAAACCTAAGAATTTTACAACAATTTAAAAAGTGTTTTGTAAATTTTATTACAACTACTAATCTACTACTACTACTATCCCTAATAAACTCTAAACCCTAAACCCAAATGCCAAACCCTATTACCTAATGCTTAAAGGCTAAAGCCTAGACACTAAAAGAATTTACTAAGGTATTATAAACCCTAAACTGTAACCTATTTATAACATTTTATAAAGTGTTTTGTAACTTTGACTTAAGCGCTTATTAAAGAATTTACTAAAGTGTTATAAACCCTAAACCATAAACCCATAATGATTTTATAACCATTTTAGAAGTGTTTTGTGACTTTTATTTAACTGTTTATTAAAATCATTTACTAAAGTGTTATAAACACTAAACCATAAACCCTAAAATCCAAACCATGAATCATAAACGTTAAACCCTAAGCATTTTATAACATTTTGAAAATGGTTTTGTCAGTTTTATTTAAGTATTTATTAAAATAATTTTTTAAAGCATTATAAACCATAAACCCTAAACCCTAAAACCCACACCCCATACCCTAAACCCTAAGAATTTTACAACATTTTAAAACCCAAACCTGAAACCCTAAACCCTAAACCCTAAGTACTTTAAAACATTTTAACAAGTGTTTTATAACATTTTTGTCAAGTGTTATAAACCCTAAAATTTAGGCATTTTATTCCATTTTATAAAGTGTCTTGTAACTTTTTAAAACCATAAACTGTAAACCCTCATAACTTTATAACATTTTTAACCGTAAACCCTAAATCCTATATCCTAAGAAATTTATTACATTTTAGGAAGTGTTTTGTAACTTTTTCTATTTTTTTATTAAAAGCATTTACTAAAGTCTTATAAAACATAAACCCTAAGCATTTTCTCACATTTTAAACCCTCACTCCTAAACCATAAGTAATTTATAATATTTTAAATCCTAAACCCTAAACACTAAGCATTTTATAACATTTTTATAAGTTCTTTGTAGCTTTTTTAAAGTATTTATGAAAATATTTTACTAAGTGTTTTAAACGCTAAAAGATAAATCCAAAACCCTAAGTATTTTATAACATTTTAAGCCCTAAATTCTAAGCTTTCAATAACATTTTAAAAAGTGTTTTGAAACATTAAAGCCTAAACACTAAACTCTAAGCATTTTGTTGCATTTTCAACCCTAACCCCTAAAACCTAAAATGTAAACCCTAAGCATTTTATGACATTACTAAAGTGTTATAACCCTAGATCGTTTTATGACATTTTAAACCCTAAATGCTAAGCACTTTATAACAGTTTAAGCTCTCAACCCTAAACCCTAAGTATTTTATAACATTTTAAAACCTAAATGCTAAACCATAAGTGTTTTATAACATTTTAAAAATTGTTTTATACCTTTTTTAAGTATTTATTAAAATATTTTACTAAAGTGTTTTTAAAATGTAAACACTAAACAATAGTCATTTTATAACATAATAAAATGTGTTGTTTAACCTTTTTTATATATTTATTAAAAGCATTTTATAAAATTTTAAAACTTAAATGATAAGAATTTTATAGCATTTTAAGCCCTAAACACTAAATATTATGCATTATTTAACATTTTAACAAACATTTTGTAACTTCTTTTAAGTTTTTATTAATAGAATTTACTAAATTTTTAGAAACCCTAAACCCTAATCATTTCAAAACCCCAAACCATAAACCCTAAACACTAAACCAAAATAACTTTATAGAATTTAAAAAATCATTTTGTAACTTTTATTTAAGTTTTTATTAAAAGCATTTACTAAAGTGTTATAAGCCCTAAACCCTAAATCCCAAACCATGTGCCCTTAATACTGAACCCTATGAATTTTATAACATTTCAAAAATGATTTTGTAACTTTTATTTAGGTGTTTATTAAAATTATAATTTTT
>APFE030722889.1:0-26358 GCA_000404065.3 Pinus taeda
AAATGCGTGGAGTTTACGATTTAAGGTTTAGGGTTTATGGTTTCAGGTTTGCGGTTTAGAGTTAAGGGTTTAGTGCTTAGGTTTTATAACACTTTAGTAAATTATTTTAATAAACATTGTAATAAAAGATATAAAATGATTTTTAAATGTTAATAAATGATTAGGGTTTAGGGTTTGGCATTCAGGGTTTGGGGTTTAGGGTTTAGGGTGGTTTATCTTTTAGGTTTTATGGTTTAGATTTTAGGATTTAGGGTTTATAAAACTTTAGTAAATTCTTTTAGTTAACACTTAGTAAATTACAACACGTTTTTAAAATTGTTATAAAATGCTTAGTGTTTAGGGTTTAGAGTTTAGGATTTAGGGTTTGGGATTTAGGGTTTAGGGTTTAGGGTTTTAGGTTTAGAGTTTAGGGTTTAGGGTTTATGGTTTGTGGTTTACAGTTTAGGGTTGAGGGTTTATGACACTTTAGTAAATTCTTTTAATGAACACTTAAAAAAATTAAAAAAATCTTCTTAAAATATTATAAAATGCTTAGGGGGTAGGGTTTAATGTTCTCGGTTTGGGGTTTACGGCTTAATGTTTAGGGTTTACATTTTCAGGTTTATGATTTAGGGTTTTGGGTTTTGGGTTTGGAGGTTAGGGTTTAGGGTTTATAAGACTTTAGTAAATTCTTTTAATAAACACTTAAATAGAAGTTTCAAAATACTTTTTAAAATGTTATAAAATGATTAGGGTTTAGGATTCAGTGTTTGGGATTTAGGGTTTAGGGTTTAAGGTTTGGGGTTTTGGGTTTATGTTTAGGGTTTAGTGTTTAGGGTCTACAACATTTTAGTAAATTATTTTAATAAACACTTAAATAAGAGTTACAAAACAATTTTTTCATATGTTATAAAATGCTTAGGGTTTAGGGTTTAGCATTTGTGGTTTGGATTTAGGGTTTCGGGTTTACGTTTTTGGGTTTAGTGTTTATGTTATTTTGTTTAGGGTTTATGTTTCTTTGTTTATGGTTTAGGGTTTATAACACTTCCGTAAATTCTTTTAATGAACACTTAAATAAAAGTTACAAAATTCTTCTTAAAGTGTTTTGAAATTCTTAGGGTTTACGGTTTAGGGTTTAGGGATTGGGGTTTAGAGTTTATGGTTTAGGATTTAGGTTTTGGGGTTTAGGTTTAGGTTTTGGGGTTTAGGTTTTAGGGTGTATGGTTTATAGTTTTTAACAATTTAGTAAATTCTCTCAGTAAAAAGTTAGAAAACACTTTTCAAAATTTTATAAAATGCCTAGGGTTTAGCATTTAGTTTATAGGGTTTAGGGTTTATTCTTTAGGGTTTAGAGTTTAGGGTTTAGGGTTTGGGTTTTAGGGTTTAGGGTTTAGGGTTTAGGGTGTATAGTTTGGGGTTTAGGGTTTAGGATTTAGTGTTTAGGTTTTATAACACCTTAGTAAACTGTTTTAATAAAAACTTAAATAAAAGTTACAAAATTATATTTAATAGATCATAAAAATTTTAGGTTTTAGGGTTTAGGGTTTGGGGTTTGGGGTTTGGGGTTTAGGGTTTAGCGTTTAGTGTTCAGGGTGTAGGGTTTAGGATTTATAAAACTTTAGTAAATTATTTTAATAACCACTCGGATAAAAGTTTGAAATTATTTTTTAAATGTTATAAAATGATTAGGGTTTAGGTTTAGGGTTTTGGGGTTTAGGGTTTAGGGTTTTTCTTATGGCTTAAGGTTTATAATAGTTTAGTAAATTCTTTTGATAAATACTTAAATAAAAGTAACAAAACACTTTTTAAAATGTTGTAAAACGATTAGCGTTCATGTTTTAGGGTTTATAACACTTTAGTAAATTCTTTTAATGCACACCTAAATAAAATATAGAAAACAGTTTTTGAAATGTTATAAAATACATAGGGTTTACGTTTTATAACACTTTAGTAAATTATTTTAGTAAACACTTAAATAAAAGCTACAAAACAATTTTTAAAATTTTATAAAATTATTAAGGTTTAGGGAATAAGGTTTAGGGTTTGGGTTTTATGGTTCACAGCTTAGGATTTATTGTTTACAACAACTTAGTAAATTATTTTAATAAAAAGTTAGATAAAAGTTACAAAACACTTTTCAAAATGGTATAAAATGCTTAGTGTTTAGTGTTTAGGGTTTATAGCACTTTAGAAAATGCTTTTAATAAACACTTAAATGAAAGTTACAAAACGGTTTTTAAAATGCTATAAAATGATTAGTATTTATGGTTTGGTGTTTAGGGTTTATGGTTCATGTTATAGGATTTAGGGCTTATAAGGATTTAGTAAATTCTTTTAATAAACACTAAGATAAAAGTTAAAAAACTATTTTTAAAATGTTATAAAATGCTTATGGTTTAGGGTTTGGGGTTTATGGTTTATGAGGGTTCAGTAAGTGATTTTGATAAAAACTTAAATAAAAGTTACAAAACGATTTTTAAAATGTTATAAAATGCTTAGAGCTTAGGATTTGTGGTTTTGGGTTTGGGATATAGAGTTTAGGGTTCAATGTTTAGGGTTTATAATGCTTTACTAAATTATTTTAATAAACACTGTAATAAAAGCTACAATATGATTTTTAAAATGTTATAAAATGATTAGGGTTAGGGTTTATCGTTTATAATACTTTAGTAAATGGTTTTAATCAAGGCTTAAATAAAAGTTACAAAATTCTATTTAAAATGATATAAAATGCTTTAGGTTTAGTGTTTACTGTTTGGCCTTTGGGATTTAGGGTTTAGGGTTTATAAGGCTTTAGTAAATTCTTTTAATAAAGACTTAAATAAAAGTTCCAATTTTTTTTTTATGTTGCTATAAAATTCTTAGTGTTTAGGGTTTTGCGTTTTGAGTTTTGATTTTGGGTTTTAGGCTTAGGGTTTAGGTTTTAGGGTTTATAACAATTTATTAAATGCTTTTAATAAACACTTAAATAAAAGTTACAAAACGGTTTTTAAAATGTTATAAAATTCTTAGGATTTAGCGATTAGGGTTTTGGGTTTCGGGTTTCAGTTTAGGGTTTAGGGTTTAGTTCTGAGGGACACCATAGTAAATTATTTGAATAAGAACTTTAAAAAAAGTTACAAAACTCTTCTTAAAGTTTTATAAAATTCTTAGGGTGTAGGTTTTAGGTTTTATTATTTATGACACTTTAGTAAATTCTTTTAATAAATAGTTAAAAAAATTTACAAAACATGTATTAAAATGTTATAAAATTTTTAGGGTTTATGGTTTTAAAATGTTACAAAACACTGTCTAAATTGTAATAAAATGCTTAGGGTTTAGTGTTTATAACAATTTAGTAAATTCTTTAAATAAACACTTTATCGTTTAGACTTTAATCATTAGCATATAACACTTTTTAAAGTATTAAAAAAAATTACCGTTTAGGGTTTAGGGATTTCGGTTTAGGATTTATAACACTTTAGTAAATTCACTTAATAAACACTTAAATAAAATTTTGAAATTCTTTTTAAAATGTTATAAAATGATTAGGGTTTAGGTTTTAGCATTTGGGGGTTTAGGGTTTTGGGTTTATGGTTTAAGGTTTATAACAGTTTAGTAAATGCTTTTAATAGACACTTAAGTAAAAGTTACAAAACGTTTTTGAAAATGTTGTAAAATGCTTAGGGTTTAGGTTTTAGGGTTTATAACACTTTAGTAAATGTTTTTAATAAACACCTAAATAAAATCTAGTAAATGTTTTTTAAAATGTTATAAAATACTTAGGGTTTAAGTTTTTGGGTCTAAGGAGTAGTGTTTAGAGCTTAAGGTTTAGGTTTTATAGCAATTTAGTAAATTATTTAAAAAAAAATTAAATAAAAGCTACAAAATGATTAAGGTTTAGGGTATAAGGTTCAAGGTTTAGGGTTTAGGGTTTATAACACTTTAGAAAATGTTTTTAATAAACCCTTAAATGAAAGTTACAAAACGTTATAAAATAATTAGTATTTAGGGTTTGGGTTTTAGGGTTTAGGTTTCATTTTTTAGCATTTAGCGTTTATAAGGATTTCATAAATTCTTTTAATAAACACTTAAATAAAAGTTAAGAAAATATTTTTAAAATGTTATAAAATGCTTAGGGTTTGGGGTTTGGGGTTTAGGGTTTAATGTTTAATGACTATAAGTGTTCAATATATAATTTTAATAAACACTTAAATAAAAGTTACAAAACACATTTTAAAATGTTATAAAATGCTTAGAGTTTAGGATTTAAGGTTTAGGGTTTAGTGTTCTAGGTTTCAGGTTTAGAGTTTAGGGTTTAGTGTTTAGGTTTTATAACACTCTAACAAAAGTTACAAAATTATTTTAATAAACACTGTAACAAAAGTTACAAAATGATTTTGAAAATGCTACAAACTCATTATGGTTTAGCGTTTAGAGTTTGGGGTTTGGTGTCTAGGGTTTAGGTTTGTTCAAGGTTTATGGTTTATAAGACTTTAGTAAATGGTTTTAATCAAGGATTAAATAAAAGTTACAAAATTCTTTTTAAAATGATATAAAATGCTGAGGGTTTAGTGTTTATGGTTTGGCCTTTGGGATTTAGAGTTTAGTGTTGATAAGACCTTAGTAAATGCTTTTAATAAAGACTTAATAAAAGTTACAAAATAGTTTTTAAAATGTTATAAAATGTTTAGGGTTTAGGGTTTAGGGTTTAAGGTTTTGATTATGGGTTTTAGGTTTAGGCCTTAGGGTTTAGGGTTTATAACACTTTGTAAATTCTTTTAATAAACACTTAAATAAAAGTTACAAAATGGTTTTTTAAATGTTATAAAATGCTTGGGATTTAGGGTTTAGGGTTTATAACAATTGCGTAAATGCTTTTAATAAACACTTAAATAAAACCTAGAGAATTCTTTTCAAAATGTTATAAAATTCTTAGTGTTTATGGTTTAGAGTTAAGGGTTTGAGGTTTATTGTTTGGGATTTAGGGTTTAGGGTTTTGAATTTAGCGTTTATAATACTTTTGTAAAATCTTTTAATAAAAACTTAAATAAAATTTACAAAAAGCTTCTTAAAATTTTATAAAATGCTTAGCAATTATGGTTTAAGGATTAGGGTTTGGGGTTTGGGGTTTACGGTTTAGGGTTTGGGGTTGATGGTTTAGGGTTGACGGTAGAGTGTTTAAGGTTTATAAAATTCTTAGGGTTTATTGTTTAGGGTTTTTTTGGTTTAGGGTTTAGGTTTTAAGGTTTAAGTTTTAAGGTTTATAACACTTTCGTAAATGCTTTTAATAAACACTTAAATAAAAGTTAGAAAACACCTTTTAAAATGTTATAGAACGATTAGGCTATAGAGTTTAGGCTATAGGGTTTAAGGTTTAGGGTTTAGGGTTTATGACTTATAACAACTTAGTAAATTCTTTTAATAAACACTTAAATAAAACTTACAAAACCATTTTTAAAATGGTATAAAATGTTCAGTGTTTAGGGTTCGGGTTCTACGGTTTAGGGTTTAGGGTTTTAAGTGTAGGGTTTAGGGTTTATAGTTTAGGGTTTAGGGATTACAACGCTTTAGTAAATGATTTTAATAAACATTTAAATAAAAGTTACAAAACATTTTTTTAAATCTTATAAAATACTTAAGGTATAGGGTTTACAATTTAGGGTTTAGGGTTAGGGGTTTATGGTTTAGAGTTTAGGGTTTAGGGTTTAGAATTTAGTTTTTAGGATTTGGGGTTTGGAGTTTAGGGTTTAGGGTTAAGTGTTTTCATTTTATGCTTTAGGTATTAGGTTTTACTGTTTAGGGTTTATAACACTTTATAAAATGCTTAAAGTTTAAGTTTTAATATTTTCGATTTAAGGTTTAGGGTTTGCGGTTTAGGGTTCATGGTTTCGTGTTTATGACACCTAGTAATTATTTTAATAAAGACTTAAATAAAAGCTACAAGAAACTCTTTAAAATGTTATGAAATTCTTAGGGTTTAGTGATTAGGATTTGGGGTTTAAGGTTTATGGTTTAGGGTTTGGGGTTTAGGGTTTAGGGTTTAGGGTTTAGGGTTTAGGGTTTAATGTGTAGGGATAAAGCACCCGACGTTAAGGGGGTATCCGGTGCTACCTATTAGACATAATGCATTCATCCAGTGGAGCCTCAAGGAGTAATGAAGAAAAATAAATAAAATGAAAAAGGTTTATGAAGAAGGGTGGAAAAACAAAGGTCACGGTATCTCATGTACCACAATTTTCTCCCTCCTACACTAACATACCGAGGTGTAGTCTTCCCTTATTGTAGACACTGTTAAAATTGTTAGGTTTTATGGTTTATGGATTAGTGTTTAGGGCTTAGGGTTTAGGATTTAGGATTTAGGGTTTAGGGCTTAGGGTTTAGGATTTAGGGCTTAGGGTCTAGGTTTTAGGGATTGGGGTTTAAAGTTTATAATACTTTAGTAAATTCTTTTTATAAACACTTAAAAAAAGTTATAAAACACTTTTTAAAATGTTATGAAATGTTTAGGGTTTAGGTTTTAGGGTATAATGTATAGTGTTTAGGCTTTGGGGTTTAACCTTTAGGGGTTAGGGTTTAGGGATTATAACACTTTATAAAATTGTTTTAATAAATTCTTAAATAAAAGTTACAAAACACTTTTTGAAATGTTATAAAAGGATTATGGTTTAGCGTTTAGGGTTTTCATTTTTGAGTTTAAGGTTTATAGTTTAGGGTTTAATTTTATGGTTTATGGTTTATAAGACGTTAGTAAATTAATTTCATAAAAAATAAGTAAAAGTTACAAAACTCTTTTTAGAATGATATAAAATGCCTAGGGTTAGGGTTTATAAGACTTTAGTAAATTCTTGTAATAAACACTTAAATAAATGTTAAAAACACTTTTTAAAATGTTATAATTGCTTATGGTTTAGGGTTAAGAGTCTAGGGTTCATAAGACTTTAGTAAATACTCTTAATAAACTTAAATAAAATTTTATAAAATGCTTAGGATTTAGAGTTTAGGGTTTACACTTTGGGGATTTGTGTTTAGAGTTAAGGGTTTAGGGTTTATAATACTTTAGTAAATGATTCTAATAAACACTTAAATAGAAGTTACAATATGTTTTTTAAAATGTTATAAAATTATTAGGGTTTAGCATTTAGGGTTTAGGGTTTAGGGTTTAGAGGTTTAGGGTTTAGGGTTTAAGGTTTTAGGGTTTAGGATTTGTGGTTTATAGTTTACGGTTGGGGGTTTATAACACTTTAGTAAATTCTTTTAGTAAACACTTAAATAAAAATTGCAAAACACTTCTTAAAATGGTATAAAATGCTTAGGGTTTTGGGTTTAGAGGTTAGGGTTTAGGGTTTATGAGACTTTAGTAAATTATTTTAATAAAAACATAAATATAAGTTCCAAAATACTTTTTAAAATGTTATTATATGATTAGGGTTTAGGGTTTGGTATTTAAGGTTTAGGGTTCAAGGTTTGGGGTTTCGGTTTAGGTTTAGGGTTTAATTTTTAGGGTCTACAACATTTTAGTAAATGCTTTTAATAAACATTTAAACAAAAGTAACAAAACAACTTTTAAAATGTTATAAAATGATTAGGGTCTAGGGTTTATGGTGTAGGGTTTAGGGTATGGGGATTGGGGTCTAGGGTTTAGGGTTTACGTTTTAGTGTTTAGGGGTTATGGTTTAGGGTATAGGGCTTGGGGTTAGGGTTAAGGGTTTAGGTTTTGGGTTTTAGGATTTAGGGTGTATGGTTTACAGTTTATAAAAATATAGTAAATTATTTTAATAAACACTTAAATAAAAGTTACAAAACGCTTTTAAAAATGTTATAAAATGCCTACATTCTAGGGTTTAGTTTATAGGTTTTAGGGTTTAGGGTTTAGGGTTTAGGGCTTATGGTTTAGGTTTTGGGGTTTAGGGTTTATAAAACACTATTAAGATATTTTAATAAACAATTAAAAAAGGTTAAAAAATACTTTTTAAAATGTTATTAAATGATTGGGGATTAGGGATTAGGTTTTATAGCACCTTAGTAAATTCTTTTTATAAAAACTTAAATAAAAGTTACATAATTATTTTCTTAGGTTTTACGGTTATAGCCCTCTATTAAATTCTTTTAATAAACACTTAAAAATATATACAAAAATGTATTTTAAAATGTTATAAAACTCCTAGTGTTTAGGGATAGGGTTTATTGCTTAGGGTTTGGGATTTATAAAACATTGATAAATTCTTTTAATAAGAACATAAAAAAAACGTTACAAAATGCTTGTTAAAATGTTATAAAATGCCAAGGCTTTAGGTTTTAGGATTTAAAATTCTATAAAATGCTCATGGTTTAGGGTTTAGGGTTTATAACACTTTAGTAAATTATTTTAATAAACACTCAAAAAAAAGAAACAAAACGCTTGTTAAAATGTTATAAAATACTTAGGGTTTAGAGTTTAGGCTTCAGGATTTAAGGTTTTTGGTTTAAAGTGTTATAAAATGCTTACGGTTTGGGATTTAGAGTTTTGGGTTTAGGGTTCAGAAGACTATAGTAAATTATTTTTATAAACACTTAAAAATGTTACAAAACACTTTTTAAAATGTTATAAAATGCTTAGTGTTTAGTGTTTAGGGTTTAGGGTTTAGGGTTTAGGTCTTAGGTCTTATAACACTTCAATAAATTATTTTGATAAACACTTAAAAAGAGGTTCCAAAACACTTTTTAAAATCTTATAAAATATTGAGGGTTTAGGCTCTAAAATGTTATAAAATGCTTAGGGTTTAGAGTTTAGGGTTTAGGGTTTATAAAAATTTAGTAAATCATTTTAATAAACACTTAGAAAAAATGTACAAAACACTTGCTAAAAAGTTATAAAATTCTTAGGGTTTAGGTTTGTGGGACACTTTAGTAAATTCTTTTAATAAACATTTTAAAAAAAGTTACAAAACTCTTGTTAAAATTTTATAAAATTTTTAGGGTGTAGGTTTTAGGGTTTATGGTTTAATAAACACTTAAAAAAAGTTAGAAAACATTTATTAAAATGTTATAAAATGTTTATGGTTTAAGGTTTTAAAATGTTACAAAACGCCTCGCTCATTGTAATAAAATGCTTAGGTTTTAGGGTTTATAACGATTTAGTAAGTTCTTTAAATAAACACTTAAGAAAAAGTTACAAACTCTTGTTAAATGCTATCAAATACTTAGGGCTTAGAATTTGGGGCTTAAAATCTTATAAAGTCCTTATGGTTTAGGGTTTAAATTTTAGGTTGTGGGTGTGGGTATTAGGTTTTAGGGTTTATGGTTTATAATGCTTTAATAAATTCCTTTAATAAACGCTTATAAAAAAGTAAAACAAAAAACTATTTTTGGGGTTTAAGGTTTTTTTTTGGATTTTTAGGCTTTATGGTTTTTTAGGTTTTAGGGTTTTTTAGTGTTTAGGTTTTTTTATGATTTATGGTTTTTTTAGGGTTTTTATGGTTTATGGTTTTTTAGGGCTTGGGGTTTAAGGTTAAGGGTTTAGGGAATAGGGGTTTAGAGTTTATAACACTTTAGTAAATGGTTTTAGTAAACGCTTAAATAAATGTTACAAAACACTTTTTAAAATGTTATAAAATCCTTAGGATTTAGGGTTTTGGTTTTGGGGCTTGGGGTTTAGCTTTCATAGTTTAGGGTTTAGAGTTTATAAGACCCTAGTAAATGCTCTCAAGCTTTAGGTTTTAGGGTTTAGGGTTTATAAGACATTAGTAAATGATTTTAGGGTTTATCGTTTAGGCTTTAAGCATTAAGATATAGGGTTTGGGGTCTGGGGTTTAGGGTTTAGGTTTTATAACACTCTAGTAAATTATTTTAATAAAAACTTAAATAAAAGTTACATAACTCTTTCTAAAATTTATAAAATTCTTAGTGTTTAGGGTTTACCATTTGGGGTTTACGGTTTGGGATTTAGGGTTTCGAGTTTAAAGTTTAGGTTTTAGTGCTTATGGTTTTATGAAATGATTAGGGTTTAGGTTTTAGGGTTTCAAGTGTAGTGTTTGGGGATTAGGGTTTCGGTTTTATAACAATTTAGTATATTATTTTTACAAACACTTAAATAAAGCTAAAAAATGATCTTTAAAATGTTATAAAATGATTAGGGTTTAGGGTATAGGGTTTATGGTTTATGGTTTTATGAAATGATTAGGGTTTAGGTTTTAGGGTTTCAAGTGTAGTGTTTGGGGATTAGGGTTTCGGTTTTATAACAATTTAGTATATTATTTTTACAAACACTTAAATAAAGCTACAAAATGATCTTTAAAATGTTATAAAATGATTAGGGTTTAGGGTATAGGGTTTATGGTTTGGGGTTTACGGTTGAGGGCTTAGGTTTTAGGGTTTATAACAATTTAGTAAATTATTATAATAAAAGGTTAAATAAAAGTTACAAAACACTTTTCGAAAGGTTATAAACTACTTAGGGTTTAGGGTTTAGTAATTTTTGTTTAGGTTTTAGGGTTTAGGGTTTGGGTTTTAGGGTTTAAGGTTTAGGGTCTATATGGGTTTTGTAAATGATTCTAATAAACACTTAAATAAAAGTTACAAAACACTTTTTGAAATGGTATAAAATGCTTATGGTTTATGATTTAAGGTTTAGGGTTTAACGTTTCAGGTTTGGAGTTTAGAGTTTAGGGTTTAGTGTTTAGGATTTATAACGCTTCACTGAATTATTTTTATAAACATTGTAATAAAAGTTACAGAATATTTTTTAAAATGTTATAAAATGATTAGGGTTTAGGGTTTAGCATTTAGGGTTTGTGGTTTAGGGTTTAGCATGGTTTAACATTTAGGGTTTATGGTTTTTAAGACTTTAGTAAATGGTTTTAATCAAGGCTTAAATAAAAGTTACAAAATTCGTTTTCAATGATATAAAATGCTAGGGTTTAGTGTTTATGGTTTGGCCTTTGCGATTTAGAGTTTATGGTTTATAAGACCTTGGTAAATGGTTTTAATAAAGGCTTAAATAAAAGTTCCAAAATTCTTTTTAAACTGTTATGAAATGCTTAGGGTTTAGGTTTTTAGGTTTTGATTTTAGGTTTTAGGTTTAGGGTTTAGCGTTGATAACATTTTAGTAAATTATTTTAGTAAACACTTAAATAAAAGTTACAAAACAATTTTTAAAATGCTATAAAATGCTTAGGATTTAGGGTTAAGGGTTTAAGGTTTATGACACTCGAGTAAATTATTTTAATGGACACTTAAATAAAAGTTACCAACTGCTTTTTGAAATGTTATAAAATTCTTAGAGTTTATGGTTTAGAGTTAAGGATTTGAGGTTTATTGTTTGGGGTCTAGGGTTTAGGGTTTTGAATTTAGGGTTTATAACACTTTCGTAAAATCTTTTAATAAACACTGAAATGAAATTTACAAAACGATTTTTAAGATGCTATAAAATGCTTAGCATTTATGGTTTATGGTTTATGGTTTGGGGTTTAGGGTTTAGGGTTTATGTTAGAGTGCTTAAGGTTTATAAAATGCTTAGCATTTACGGTTTAGGCTTTTGTGGTTTAGGGTTTAGGGTTTAAGATTTAGGTTTTAAGGTTTATAACAATTTAGTAAATGCTTTTAATAAACACTTAAATAAAAGTTACAAAACACTTTTTATTTTAGGGTTTTGGGTTTTGATTTTAGGTTTTAGGTTTAGGGTTTAGGGCTTGCAACACTATAATAAATTCTTTTAATAAACACTTAAATAAAAGTTACAAAATGATTGTTAAGACTTTAGTAAATGGTTTTAATCAAGGCTTAAATAAAAGTTACAAAAGTATTTTCAAAATGATATAAAATGCTAGGGTTTAGTGTTTACGATTTGGCCTTCTGGGGATTAGATTTTAGGGTTTATAAGACCTTGGTAAATTCTTTTAATAAAGGCTTAAATAAAAGTTCCAAAATTATTTTTAAACCATTATAAAATGGTTATGATTTAGGGTTTAGGGTTTTGATATGAGGTTTTGGGTTTAGGGTTTAGGGTCTAGGGTTTATAACACTTATGTAAATTCTTTTAATAAACACTTAAATAAAAGTTACAAATGGTTTTTAAAATGTTATAAAATTCTTAGGATTTAGGGGTTAGGGTTTAGGGTTTATAACACTTGAGTCAATTCTTTAATAAACACTTAAATAAAAGTTATTGACTACTTTTTGAAATGTTATAAAATGTTTAGTCTTTATGGTTTAGAGTTAAGGGCATGAGGTTTATTGTTCGGGTTTTAAGGTTTAGGGTTTTGAATTTAGGGTTTATAACACTTTCATAAAAGCTTTTAATAAAATCTTAAATAAAATTTACAAACCACTTTTTAAAATGTTATAAAATGCTTAGCATTTATGGTTTATGGTTTATGCTTTTGGGTTTAGGGTTCAGGGTTTGGGTTTTAGGGTGTAGGCTTTAGGGTTTGGGGTTTAGGTTTTAGGGTTTAAGGTTAAGGTTTTAAGGTTTATAACACTTTATTAAATCCTTTTAATGAACACTTAAATAAAAGTTACAAAACAATTTTTAAAATATTATAAAATGATTAGGGTATAGGGTTTCGGCTATAGGTTTTAGGGTTCAAAGTTTATGGTTTAAGGTTTGGGGTATATGGTTTATAACACTTAAGTAAAATTTTTAATAAAAACTTAAATAAAAGTTACAAAACCATTTTTAAAATGCTATAAAATGTTGAGGGTTTAGGGTTTGGGTTTTAGGGTTTAGGGTTTTAAGTATAGGTTTTAGGGTTTAGAGCTTAGGGTTGAGGGATTATAACACTTTACTAAATGCTCTTAATAAATGTTTAAACAAAAGTTACAAAACACTTGTTAAAATTTTATAAAATGATTAGGGTTTAGGGTTTAGTGTTTAGGGTTTGGGGTTTAAGGTTTATGGTGGTTTAAAATTTATGGTTTATGGTTTATAAGACTTTACTAATGGTTGTAGTAAAGGCTTAAACAAAAGTTACAAAATTATTTTTAAAATGATAAAAAATGATAGGGTTTAGTGTTTACAGTTTGGCCTTTGGGATTTAGAGTTTAGGGTTTATAAGATTGTTGTAAATGCTTCTAATAAAGACTTAAATAAAAGTTCCAAAATTCTTTTTAAACTGTTATAAAATGCTTAGGGTTAGGGTTTTGGGTTTTGATTTTAGGTTTTAGGTTTAGGGTTTAGGGTTTATAACATTTTAGTAAATGCTTTTAATAAACACTTAAATAAAAGTTACAAAATGATTTTTAAAATGTTATAAAACGCTTAGGATTTAGGGTTTAGGGTTTGTAAGACTTGAGTAAATGCTTTTAATACACACTTAAATAAAAGTTACAAACTACTTTTTAAAATGTTATAAAATGCTTAGTGTTTACAGTTTAGAGTTAAGGGTGTGAGGTTTATTGTTTGGGGTATAGGGTTTAGGATTTTGAATTTAGGGTTTATAACACTTTCGTAAGAGCTTTTAATAAACACTTAAATAAAATTTACAAAAACTTTTTAAAATGCTATAAAATGCTTAACATTTATGGTTTATGGTTTATGGTTTGGGGTTTAGGGTTTAGGGTTTGTGCTTTGCGGTGTAGGGTGTAGGGTTTGGGGTTTACGGTTTAGGGTTTATGGTAGAGTGTTTAAGGTTTATAAAGTGATTAGGGTTTAGGGTTTAGGGTTTTGTGGTTTAGGGTTTAGGGTTTAAGGTTTAGGTTTTAAGTTTTGTAACACTTTAGTAAATGATTTTAATAAACACTAAAATAAAAGTTACAAAACACTTTTTAAACTATTATAAAATGCTTAGGATTTAGGGTTTTGGGTTTTGATTTTAGGTTTTAGGTTCACGGTTTAGGTTTTACAACACTTTAGTAAATGCTTTTAATAAACACTTAAATAAAAATTACCAAACGACTTTTCAAATGTTATGAAATGCGTACGATTTAGGGTTTAGAGTTTTGATTTTAGGTTTTAGGTTTAGGGTTTAGGGTTTATAAGACTTTTGTTAATGCTTTTAATAAATACTTAAATAAAAGTTACAAACAATTTTTAAAATGTTATAAAATGCTTAGGATTTACGGTTTAGGGTTTAGGGTTTATAACACTTGAGTAAATGTTTTTAATAAACACTTAAATAAAATTTACGAACTTCTTTTTGAAGTGTTATGAAATGCTTAGTGTTTATGGATTAGAGTTAAGGGTTTGAGGTTTATTGTATGGGGTTTATGGTTTACAGTTTTGAATTTAGCGTTTATAACACTTTTGTAAAAGCTCTTAAAAAACACTTAAATAAAATTCACAAAACATTTTTTAAAATGTTATAAAATGCTTAGCATTTATGGTTTATGGTTTATGGTTTGGGGTTTAGGGTTTAGGGTTTGGGTTTTAGGGTATAGGGTTTAGGATTTATGGTAGAGTGTTTAAGGTTTATAAAATTCTAAGGGTTTAGGGTTAAGGGTTTTGTGGTTTAGGGTTTAGGGTTTGAGGTTTAGGTTTTAAGGTTTATGACAGTTTAATAAATGCTTTTAATAACACTTAAAGAAAAGTTACAAAACACTTTTTAAAATGTTATAAAATGATTAGGGTTTAGGCTATAGGGTTTAGGGTTTAGAATTTAGGGTTTAGGATTTCGGGTTTGTAGTTTAGGGTCTAGGGTTTAGGGTTAAGCATTTTCCATTTAGGCATTAGGGATTAGGGTTTAAGGTTTAGGGTTTATAACACTTTATAAAATTCTTAGGTTTTAAGTTTTAAGATTTTCAATTTAGGGTTTTTGGTTTCGGGTTTAGTGTTTATGGTTTTGGGTTTATAACACCTTAGTAATTGTTTTAATAAACACTTAAATAAAAGTTACCATTACTTGGGAAATTTAGCTATTGGAATGTCCTGCTGTCTCTATTTAACTCATTGCTCAGATTGGATCATCAACTCGTCCTGACGATGAACCACACTGGTTGGTTCAAAACGCATCGACAAAGGATTTTTTATGTGATTTTGCCAAAATTATTCTGACAAAAAACTTTATAAAATGTTATAAAATACATAGGGACTTAAGATTAGAGCTCCCTAGCTCCAAGAAGGAGAAGCTCCAAAACATTAATAAATTGAATACAGTTCGTTAAATTAGGTTTTTAAAAAACATAAAATTGATGTTTTGCGATTATTCAAGTCTATGTACAATGTATGTGAAAAACAAATGTCCATCTCACACTCTTAGAAAAAGACTCCTTGCAAAATGTGGTACGGATGCAATCCTTGGGTAAGCCATCACAAGGTCTTTAATTCCTCTACATTCACTTATCTTTGTTATACTAAATCCATTCTTGCATATTGGGTATATTATTGTAAGTTTTGTCTTCTAACTTTGTGGTTGTGATGTATCATAGGTTGGTTATGTTCGGATTTCCTTCCAATATTGTAACATATTTCCATATTTTCCATTCTATGATTAAACCATAACTTGATTCTCATCTCGGTATATTTTTTCTCTGTACAAGAATATTTGTACAATACTAATGTTATTCCCTTTACAAGAGAGAATCAGATTGAAGGATGTTATCTATCTTACTAAGGTTAGACTCTACATATCTCAAAACCCTCTGTAACATTCTTTGCCTAATTAATTTAAAGTGTTTCCTATCCAAAATAAGGCATTCCTTTCTTGTGTGTGTAGGTTATTGTACGACCAACTTGGGTTATCTTGAGACATTGCTTTGGGGTTAAAATTCATCCAAGTCTTTTTCCCTACGCTTTGGCCTTAAAGTACTTATCCAACACTTCAGCTTTACAGGTTTCTATGTCAGTTGTGATTTTCACTTGATGTTGGCTGCAAGGAAATTTGATGTTGTTCGAGTGTAAAGAAAACCCTTATGTAGCTAGGGATTTTCCCAAAAGTCCCCATAGTCAAAACAAGCCATGTATATCGATTCCAATTCAAGGGATTTACCCTCTCTTTGTTAATGACAATATTTAATTATGATAAAATAGTACAATGCGAGTCTTTCTTTTTATTCCTAAGAACAATTCATACAATTTATTTACTTGTTACTACATGTAATGAAGTCATTCCATCAAAAGTTTACAATAATATAATATTTGTTCTATTAATATTCTATGAGTACACATTAGATATTCATGTCAACTCTATATATTTTGTTTCTACATAATGATTGTATCTAATTTACTATTACTATCATTTTATTTGAAGAAGAGAATACACAAATTAGGCAAGAGTTGTGTTGAACCCTTGTCATGGGAGTTTGCAAAGGTTGTCCTTTAGGCCCTAGTATTAATTTACCCAAGACTTCCTTTTCCATGGCCAATTGGTATCATTCCAATTCTCTAGCCTATGGCAAGCTAAACTAGGTATACATTTATTTTTCTACGAGTTAAACTATGTATAAATTTAATTATCTTACCTTCAATAGTTATTTTCTATAGTAGCTTACAACAAACTATATTTTTACAGGTGAATAAGGATTACTATGTGTGTTTATATATTTATCCATCCAAACAAGATTCTTTAATTTATTATATAATATCGTTTTGCATCTTTGCACACATTCAAGTGTATTTTTTTGTTGAACAACCCAGCTAGACTAGAATATACTTGTATAAGATTTCCTTTTTAGAAACAAATTAAAGGCTATGGCATTCCTCCCAATAAAGAACTATGTTTCTAAGTAGTTCCCCCAAATATCTAACTCCTGGTTCCCACGAGAACAAATAGTAGTCCTTTTCCCCTTTACATTTCCTTGAACCTTAAGAGCATCTTGCTACTTTTTGGGTATGATAAAGTCATTCTTTTGCAATATCCCTTTATATTTTATCCAACACGTTTTATCTCCAAAAATCCTTTTAAGTGAGTTCCACTCATGACATTTTTATTTCGAGTCATGTGTTTTCTTGGTCCTTTGCAAAACCGACAATTCAACTCTAGAAAAGAGGAGAACCTTTCTTTTTTACTTTTTTATCTTGTCTCTTCTTGGGCTTAACTCATTCCTCGTGAATAGAAGTCTAATATGACATGTTAATAAAGTTTCAAGAATAAGAACACGAAAAACCAAATTTTCTTTTCTATTACTAAAAATAAATATTTACACTGTCATATGCCACATCTATGACACATCATTGGACCCAGTTTGACTTGTTAGGGGCATATCAATTAAAAGGGTCCTAATAAAATTTACCAAGGCTTATTACAATTCACTTTTGTAATTAGAGGCAACATAAGAACCTTGAAAAACATATCTTTAGAATGTTTGAAAAAGAGAGTTGTATATTTTTAAATGAATTATATGTTTTCTTTGAAAAATAATTCATTAAATTAAACACAAATATAAATCAAAGGATAAAAATTCAAGTCCACATTTGTATTTTTGAAATATATTTTGATTAAAATATTCCTAAACAAATTGAATGAAGATAAGTGAGTTAAAATACAAGATTCAAATACTTCCTATCTTTAGTTGGATATTATGTCTGTGTAAAATCATTACACAAAAAGGTAAGAAAGAATACAAAAAATAAACCCATAATAAAATTAAAAAACACATTTTAAAATGCTATCACTACAAACCATCAATTTCGAGCTAATTAATTTATAAAGTATAAATTTCTTGCAAATTCTGGTAAGTGTTCTATTGTATATTTTTTAAATATATTGAGTAATTATGCTTGCAAAAAATTTATCATCGTAGTCATTTTTCATATTTTAGTTATTTTTATTATTGAAATATGTGCTAATTAATAGACGTTACGATCATTTGCATAAATAAATGGAATGTTATTAAATTGAATATCAATTTGCACATAAAATAATTTAATGCCCAAATTCAACTCATTCAAAGTGTAATTGCTATATATGATTTTTATGTTTTGGTAAAACCATTATATATGCACAAACACAAACATTTACACAAAATAAACTATAATCACAAACATTTGAAATTCTATTATAAAACATAAAATTGTAATTAATTATAACGTTATATTAATTATAAATAATTGTGATTTTAAAATACACACATTTTATAGTTGTGGTTACCAAAAAGAATACAGTGTCATTAATGATGTCATGGTCATTTACTAAAATAAGTGAACTTTTATTAAATTTAACATATATAACTTATGCAAGAATTCAATTCAGTCGAAGTGTAATTCTTGCATTAGATATTAATAGTTAGTCTAATTGTTTTTTGTGTTCAATAATATATAGTCATACAAACACAAACAAACAATACAATACATTACAAAAAATAAAAACACAAATATTGAAAATTATACTATCATAAAACATGGATTTATATCTAATTATAAATATATAATGATTAAAAATACTTATAAAATAATTCGATTCTCAAAGATGCATTGAATAACGTTACTTACAAAATTGGATGTTGGACTGTACAAATATTTAGCAGAGACAACAATAACAAACAGACATTTAGTTAGAATGTTAGAAGCATGAAATAGAATATCTTAATATAAAAAATCCAAGCATAATTAATGATCCACTTATTGTAATCCAATCCAATAGTTTGTACAACAATTGGTCGACTAGAGTGAGCAAATAATTGCTCATGTAAATAAATTTCAAGATAAACTGATAGTTCAAGGGAATGAAAATATATCCACTATAATTAAAAAGGTTCACAAATAATTTTCCCAAGAAAAACAAGAGTTCGAAAAAACATGATACCACAAAGCCAAATATTTTTAATATTTTCCCAATATATTTATCATCCACATGCAATCGGATATAAACTCAATAATTTCTAATTTGAGAATTGTTCTCCCAACAAGTAACTCAACCTCGAGAAAAGTCTACCCATGAGAATTAGGTTTTACAGGATAAAAATATTAATCCCAACTACAGCAGGAGGATAGACAGTGGTTTAGAGAAGGGAAGATAGTAAAAGTAAAATATGAGAGTGTTATTGATTATTTTCATGGAATTGTTAATAAAATGCAATAATTAGAACATTAATTACTAGTTGATCAACAATTCTGAGGGTACATATCACTAGCAGACATGGTACAATATTTGAAATATTTAAAATAATTTGATGCCCATGAAGTACATTTGTATGAAAATGGTCTATATTTGGTCAAGAACTTCAATTGCTTGCATCAACTACTTATAAAAAAAAATCGATATGACTTCAACACCAACCCCTACAATAGCACAATAATCTTGGTCATCTTTTTAACAACATAAATTTAATTTCTTTCAGCCAAGCTTTTAAGATGTGGTCTCTCTTCTTAACAACAACATTACACTTAGGGAATTGAAGTTGAATGTTCCAATAGGTCACCTAGGGAATGGAAAATAAGAGGAATTCACATTTTAAATATTGCAGATGTAATTCAAGAAGTTCTCATTTCCCATGAAACTAGATCTGCTATTTAGCCAACCACCCTTATGGACAAACTTGTATTTCCTTATAAGCGTTTACATATTTTAATTTATGGTGTATCAAATTTTGTAAAATTTTTGTAAGACTCCAAATCTTCCCTTCATTGTCACAAAGAAGGAATTAAGGGTAGGGGAGATGTTTGAGGGGCTAGTCAACATAGTTTACCATCCCAAATAATTCTAGAATTGATATTATAAAGTTGATCAAATCTCCAGTCGAGTCAGCAGTCTAAGTAACACTTTGTTGGTTCTCTGCTACATCGTTTCTCTTCTATTCCTATGTTCCTTATCTTCATGTGATTTCGTGTTTTCCTTTCTACAAGTAACCAATGGTAATTTCCTAGTATATATCATTTCTTTCGAAAATGCTTCAAATTCTTGGACAATATATCAGATCTAAACGTTAAAGGAATTTCATGTACTTGAATGAATATATTTGTGCATAGAGGAAATCTTCCAAAATATATTACATATCATTTAACGGTAGGATATTATGTGTATCAAGAGATATGTTCAGGATTCATGAGATTGTAGCTTTCATTTCCAACAATGGAGAAGAGAGTGACAATTTAGTATTTGAATTTAAAAGATGAATTTTAAATTAAATTGCATACATCCACCTCCTCCTCCTCTTCCTCCACATCCACCTCCTCCTCCTCCTCCTCCACATTCACCTCCTCCTCCTCCTCCTCATCCTACTCCACCTCCTCCTTTCCTTCACCTCCACCTCCTCAACCACCTCAATATCCACCACCTTCTCCTCCTCCACCACCTCCATCTCCACCACCTTCGCCTCCTTCTCCTCCTCCACCACATACACATCCCCCACAAAATCCTCCACCACCACCTCCACCTCCACCTCCTCCACCACCACCTACACATCCCACCACCTCCTCCAACACCACCTCCACCTCCACCAACTCCACCTCGTGCCCCTCCTCCCCTCCACTTCCAATCCTTCCTTGGACAAACCCCAAAGAGGAATGTTTGCATGAATTTATATGAAGTCAAGATCGTAATCTCGGTTTTTGGATCTATGATTGATGTCTTCGTAACCATAATCGAAAAATTGAGTCCACGGCCAATATATTAATAGCCTATATAATAATTGAGGATTAATCTTGATTTCAAAGTGCTCAGAGTTTGCATTGTGTGAACAAAAGTATAACAGAACACGAAAAGCATCCATAAGTATTTTTCATAGATGCAGAAAAAGAATTGTAAACAAGTGCTGAACATTTCAAATGTGAAAACAAAATTATCTATAAACACTATACATAGTTGTAGGAAAAAATTATACACAATTCCTTAAAACAAGGCTGAAATAAGATACATGGTTTCAAATGTACAAATAGAATTATTCGCAAATGATATCCATAGTTGCAGAGAAAAACTATAAACCATACTTTAAAACAAGGTTCGAAAAAGAGGCATAGTTGCATGGTTTCAAATATGCAAATAGAATTATTTACAAAAGATATCCATAGCTGCAAGAAAAAAATTATGAACCTTACTTTAAAATCATGGCTGTTCGAAAAAGAGCCATGATTTCAAATGTGCAAAAAAAATTATCCATGAACAATATCCATAGTTGCAAAAAAAATTATGAACCTTACTTTAAAACAAAGCTCGAAAAAGAGCCGTGGTTTTGAATGTGCAAAAAAAATTGTCACTAAACTATATCCATAGTTGCAGAATTTTTTTTATAAACAACACTTTAAAACAAGGATTTTGCAAACAAAATTATCAATAAACCCTATCTATGGTTGCAGAAAAAACATGGCTTCAAATGTGCAAACAAAACTTTCCATTAACTATGTCCATAGTTGCAGAACATTTTTATCACCAAGAATTTGAAACAAAGATAACAAAGATCCAAGAAGAGGTAAAACAAAGATCGAAGAAGAAGAGGCATGCGTCAAGAATGTTAAGTTAATTTGAATTGAATTGACACAAATGGCCTCCTTACCTCCAACGTGATTTGGAGTAGAGTTATGAAGTGCTAGTTGCGTTGAGCGTGGATCGAAGAAATGAACTTCATATATATTCAGTATGACGTTCTCCAAACAAAGATACAGAGGACCGTGGATGGAACACACGATCTTCATATATTCAGTATGCTCTCTCAACAAAGATACAGAGGCAACAACACTTTGGATAGAACACACCACCCTCTCTCAACAAAATACAGAGACACAGACAACAACATTGTGGATAGGCATATCTTGAAACAATTAGGCACATCTTGAAAAAATTTGAACAAATTGCTATTTTAAAATCCGAAACGGCTATGAATAAACATCACGAATTCGGATAGGCACCAGGATAGGCACCAATTCGAATTCTTCTACCAACTTTTAACTAAATGTTAGGGTTTAATTCAAACGGCTTTTAACTAAATGTTAGGGTTTAATTCAAACGGCTATGAATAAACAACACGAATTCATATAGGCACGCATTCGAATTCTTCTACCAACTCTTAACTAAATGTTAGGGTTTAATTCAAGAAATACCAATTACAACCACCTAAAAAAGTAAAAAGTTACCCAAAAACCAAAAAGTTACCTAAATTTAGAATGCGGAATATTAATTAGGTTAGTTAAAGATATACGAACAAAAAGAAAAGTAACATTAAATTAAAAGAAAACAAACCAAAATAATTAACCCTTAAATTTAAAATATGCAAAGTAAAAAATTAAAAGTTATATTAAAAAACAACATGTAATTTCTTTTGACCTAAAAGTTTGACAATTTCAAAGTTAGAAAGACAGCATGGTTGATGGCAAAGCAAAAAAATTAAAAGCTACATTTTAAAATAACATTTATTTGCTTCTAAAGTAAAAGAAATTGACACTTTCAAAGTAAAACATAAAATATAGAACCTATTTCTACCTAAATTGTAGCTTGAAATTGTCATATAGTAAATTTGTTATAATAATTGTTTTACAAAATATCTTAAATGTGGAGGAACAATAAATTCAATCAAATCTACTTGATGTATAACTATATAAACTAGTTGTGCATACAACCCTTTGTTCTCAATAACATTATGACTTTGTTGAATATGGATAATAGACTTGAGTTAGAGTATTCAAATTTTTCTTTTTGACATATTTATATTTTGGTATATGTTGTCAATGGAGATACTTCATTCTCTATCTTTAAGTTGAATATAAGAACCAAAATTATCAAGTTAAAGGGTGTAGTTGGTACCAATTAGTTAAACGTTGAATTGAATATGTACTAGAAAAATCATTTACATGACCCTTACCATTGTTTTGTGCGAGATTTTGTAGGATAAAACAAAGGTGACTACTCCACTATAACTAAATAGGTATCACAAACTTACAAAATCCAAGAAAATTATAATTGTAATGCTTAAGATGGACCAACTAATCTCCAAAATTTGTTGTTCTCAAGCATTGCTATGGAGGCATGAATCACTTATTATTTTCTCTAACTAGAAATTATTACTTATCTTCAATTGATTCCTAAACATGTCCATATTGAAACAATCCTTGCAATTATCATTATCTTACATAACCAAATCCTAATTCAAATTATTAGAGAAATTCTATTATTACATGGTATATTAGCAAAATATAAAATGTTGTGCATGATATTTTTATGCATGATATTCTCTATACATATAGACTAATTTCTAAAATCTTATAATAATTATCTACGCTAATTAATGAAAATAAAAAGTATTATATATTCAGAGTTGTTTTCAACTAGGATTAAGACTTTGCATCAACACTAAAAATATTTTACAACAATAATAAATCAATAATATTTATTTAATATTAATTATAAATAGGATTATAATAATAAATTATATTAAGTTAATATAAATATAGAATATACCATTTTGTATTTAGCTAATCTAATTTAGGGTTTAGGGTATACAGTTTAGGGTTTACGGTTGATGGTTCAGGGCTTAGCTTTTAGGGTTTGTAACAATTTAGTAAATTATTAATAAAAAATTAAATAAGTTATAAAACACTTTTCAAAATGTTATAAAATACTTAGCATTTAGGGTTTAGGGTTTAGGGTTTATAACACTTTAGACAATGCTTCTAGTAGACACTAAAAAGAAAGTAACAAAAAACTTTTCAAAATGTTATGAAATGGCTAGTATTTAGGGTTTGCGTTTGGGGTTTGGGATTTAGGGTTTAGGGTTCATGTTTTAGGGTTGAGGGTTTATAAGGATTGAGTACATTATTTTAGTAAACATTTAAATAAAAGTTAAAAAATATTTTTAAAATGTTATAAAAATGCTTAGGGTTTAGGGTTTGGGGTTTAGGGTTCATAAGGGTTCAATAAATGATTTTAGTAAACACTTAAAAGAAAGTTACAAAAACTTTTTAAAATTCTATAAAATGCTTAAAGTGTAGGAATTAAGGTTTAGGGTTTAGGGCTTCATGTTTGGGGTTTAGAGTTTAGGTTTAGTGTTTAGGGCTTATAATGCTTTAGTAAATTATTTTGATAAAAAAATTATAATAAAAGTTAGAATAATGCTTTAGGGTGGTTTTGCGTAGTGTTTATGGTTTATAAGACTTTAGTAAATGTTTTAATCAAGACTTATATAAAATTTACAAAATTCCTTTTAAAATGATATAAACTGCTTAGGGTTAAGTGTTTATGGTTTGGCCTTTGGGGTTTAGGGTTTTGGGTTTATAAGACCGTCGTTAAGTGCTTTTAATAAATACTTAAAATATTGTTCCAAAACTCTTTTTAAAGTATTATAAAATGCTTAGGGATTAGGGTTTTGGATTTTAATTTTCGGTTTAAGGTTTAAGGTTTAGGTTTTAGGGTTTATAACACTTTAGTAAATGATTTTAGTAAACATTTAAATAAAATATACAAAATGGTTTTTAAAATGTTATAAAATTCTTAGTATTTAGGGTTTGCACTTTAGGCCTTATGGTTTGGAGTTTGAGGTTTAGAGTTTAGGGTTTAGGGTTTATAACACGAGTAAATGCTTTTAATAAACACTTAAATAAAAGTTACAGACTACATTTTTAAATGTTATAAAATTCTTAGTGTTTATGGTTTAGAGTTAAGGTTTTGAGGTTTATTGTTTGGGGTTTAGGATTCATTAATATTCTGAAATAATGCAATGAGGATCCCTCCTCATTCTCTAAGAACCATATGGTTTCGAAAGCCTTCCGACCTCTTGTGTGTTGTTGGGAAATTTTGGTAATATCATCTCCTTCTTGGAGCTAGGGAGCTCTAATCTCAAGTCTCTATGTTTCTTCCTTTTCCTTTAATATCTTGATTTTCTCTACTTATAGTTCGTGATATATAGCTTTGATTCTAAGGAATCATACCCACCACTGTGAGGGTCTTCTAACATATCTAATTCAAATTCGATATTATTGAGGGACTCCTCTTCCTTTTTTTTTCTTTTCCTTTTCCCATTCTATCATCCTCTGCTTAAGGCGAATAAGGTTTCCATCCAGCTGCTCTGTCGATGACCTTATTTCAATCTCTGACCTATCTTGCCATACCTATTTAACAATTCTTTGAAATTCCTCATCCCTTAACCATGTCGAATTAAATTTTGAAAGGTTCCCACAGTTTTGGAGAAATACCTTCTACTTATAAAAATAGGTGACTGATCTGATATTCCTCCCTTAACTAACTTCACATTACCCAACCATTTCTATATTATCCATCAATTGTTCCTTAATTAGGAATCTATCAAGGTGTCTTGCTAACATAGCATCCCCAAATCTTTGATTTCTTCCACGTAAGTTGAATAAGTGCTAATTATATATTAATAAAATTGTTATTCTCAAGTAGTTCAAAAAATTTTGTGAGTGAATCTACACGTGCATGGCTTCCCAAGGAGTTTGCATGTCCCATGGAAAATTTTAAATCTCGTCCCAAAATTATATTGTCAACCTACATAACTAATGATCCCATAAGAGCTTCCAAGAATGACATACTATTGTGACATGGTACATATATATTAAAAATCCTAATGTCAAGACCAAATTAATTAGAAAAGACATCTACCATTTGTACTCCTTCCCTCCCCCAAATATTTACTAACTTCATCAATAATTTTTTTTCCTACAACAATTCCACGAGATCTACCTCTCATGTGTAAGGTATGGAAATTCCATCCCAATTTCATATATTTTAATAGTGATGCAATTTTTTCACTATCCCCAAGCATCTCTTATAGAAAGATCACATCAGATTTCTCCAACTCTAATAATCTCCCAAGGGCTAGTTTTTTGTCATGGTTATCCAAGCCTATATAGTTAAAAGATAACCACTTCATAGAGAAACCATTTCAAGGTTGCCTTTTCCCTAAGAACCCCATCAAGTGATAATTTTCTTCCTTTTTCTACATCCATACTAGCCTTATGAATGGATTTCAATATATATATGAATACCCACCTCTAGAGATTTTGGAAATATTTGGTGGTGATGACATACCTAAGCCTCGCCCAAGCAACTATAAGTTGTTTGGACAAATATAAATAGAAAGCGGGGATATGCAGAGAACTTAGTATTGTAGGAAGAGTTATTTACTTGAGTTAAGAATTTTCATAGTAAAGTGGGGATAAAAAAATATAATAAAATTATAATTTAGTTAACTTTTATTATTCCTTATTATTTGGATAATGTTAGATGTATAATTGGGTAAGTGTTTTGATGCTTCTCATGGATTAATTTGTATACAAGTAATTTAATTTATATGGTTGCACTAGTAGAGAAAAAACCAGTAAAAGTTCTAATTATGGGGGTGTAGTCTTGGTGAGTTGATTCTTGTTATATGGTAAAAGTTCTAATTATGGGGGTGTAGTCATGGTGAGTTGATTCTTGTTATATGGTGCTGATGTGAAATACAACATTAACCCATCGGTAAAGACGATGTAAACAATGATATTTTTAGTAGAAATAAATTTATGTATAAATACAAAATTGTTCTCAAAATGACGATGAATCTACTCTGTAGTGGAGATGCATAGCATGCATATACATTTATATATGTCAAGTACGGTAATCT